>JTDE01001734.1:12355-28758 GCA_014338405.1 Paragonimus skrjabini miyazakii | reverse complement strand
AAGCGCATGGTTGCGGTTTAAGATGTCCCAGATAACTGGGATCAAACGAGTTACTCAATACACCTAGCGGGATCGCGTCCTCTCACTCTGTAACAGCCAACCATTCCCTGCATTCTCCAGTCTACTCGTGCATATTGTCTGTGCAACCCCGTTTGCCATTGAAATCCAGCTAGCCTACCCGGAACACTCGAAATAGTTATCGGGTCATCATAAGCTGAACAAAAGTATAGTTATGTTTTAGTCACTTCATCTCGTCTGTCGGATATCTGGTAAGTCTTTCAGTTTTATATTTCTAATATCGTCCGACTACCTCCTCACGTTTGTCCCATCCAACAGTCAGTTCATCGCAAACGCCGAAACCAAAATGACGACAGGTCTAGGTGTATTCGGATTCAAGCTGCACATCAAGTTAGCAGTGAGAGTATTAGCCATTCAGAACCGAGTGATTACTTGGTGTGTGATTGGTTCGGCCAGACAACGTGAGGTGCCGATGTACTGGGACTGATAAGGTACGAACGCACGTATTGGATGTCCTCAGATCTCACAATGCATTCCAAGTCAACAACCGCTTGCACAAAGAGAGATACCTCTCTGTCGCCAGAGGTGTCTCAGATTATCGAGCACCGCCCTAGCCTTGGAAACACGCGCCCCTATTTCATTCCCTGCACCTCCGCCGCCGCCGCCGCTGATGCAGCTTCCCAGGTATACAAACCGGTCAACAACCTCCATAACTTCATTATCTAACAATAAATCTACATAATCACAGCAATCTTGCAGAGTCACTTTGCATTTTGAGGCTACAAAGCCGGTTCCGAAGTGCTTAGCGGAGTACGAAATAGCGTCTGACATTGTTGGCGCTGTTTGAAAGTAGTCAAACAGCAAAACCTTGTCGCCAGCATAAGCGAGGTCAGTTAGTCTTTCACCAGGTAGAAGGTCCACACCGGCATTATTCGAGTGTCGCAGACAGTCCTCCATTATTTCGTCCATGACGAAATTAAACAAAAATGGTGAAAGGGGACAGCCTTGACGAACGCCGCTTCTGGTGCTGAAGCTGTCAGACAGCTCATCGTAAACCCTAACCTGAGCCGAAGTATGGGAGTAAAGCGCCGACAGTATGTTCACATACTTGGTCGGCACACCCCTGCGTTTAAGCGACTCTAAAAGTGTAGACCTATCCACCGAATCGAACACACCTTTATGGTCGCGGAATACGGCGATTGTTAGCTCCAGAATTTGACGAAGGGTAAAAATATGGGCTATACATCCCCGGCCAGGACGAAACCCTGCCTGCTCTTGTCTACTGTTTGACTCCCGAACTGCAGTGAGTCGAAGAAGTATAAGGGATACCAGAACCCTAGAAATGATGGATCAAACTAATTCCTCTATAGTTTTCACGAGAGCCACGGGCCCCCTTTTTAAATATGGGAACTATTATCGAGTGACCCCAGCACGGAGGAATGGTCTCCGTCGTCCACACAAGTTGAAACAGTTGAGTTTAGATCTCTACTAACACATATCCACCCTCTTTGAAAAGTGCCGACAGGATATCATCTGGACCAGCAGCCCTATTACGTTTGTGAGCCGAGATACAATTGCGAACCTCAGTCTCAGTGGGCGGTTCTAGATCTACCGATCAGGGCATTACATCAGAAGTTTGTGGAGGTAGCACGGTAGAAGCAGGAGGCCAGTTAAATTAACCTTCAAAGTGCTCCGCCCAACTTTTTAACCTTCTGGACTTATTATAAATTAGTATGCCATCTGCCTCGCCGATAGCTCCACTGACAGACGGTCGCCTGGGACCAGTGGCACGGATCAGCTTAAAGAGTTTGCCGGTGTTCTATGAGGCAAAAGCGGTTTCCATTTCCTTAACTGTTTCCACTAACCAAGCCTCACGATCAGCCTTTAGACTACGTTTCAGTTTCCTACGGATATCTCTTCTAGACTTATTATGTAAACTACCAGGAGGAATCTTCCGTATGGCTTCTAACAACTCCAGAGATTCCTCTGAAATCCAACATTTGTCAAACTTATGTACTCCTATGCCGCATGCTATAGTACCTGCTTTCCGAATAGCTTGTGAGACTAGTGTCCAACACCTATTAGGGTCTTCGGAGTGAGTACCACAAAGGCAACTTTCTAAGCTAGTTTGGTACTTATGCTTTACCGATGGTAAAGCCAGTTTCTCAACAGCCAGTCGTTGCTGTGGTTGGGGTCGTTGCCCAGCAAAAGTAAGAACAAAACGACAACATAGCAATCCATGATCTGAGTCCAAGTACATGCTCCAATAAGAACGACAGTCTTGAATGCAACCACGCCACCTATAACTAACAGCTATGTGGTCTATCTGAGACCAGGCCTGATTCGGAGAAGGCGGGCGCCAAGTATAGCAATGACGTGCTGGCTAAAAACAGGTTATGCTCAGCGCACAGCCGCAACAATCGCCCGCCATTATCTGACCGATGTGACGCTATCCCAAATCTACCACCTAAACGAGATTCGGCCTCACCAAGGCGACCCACCTGGGCATTCATATCTCCGGTCAGAACAACTATATCAGAACCACGTGTCGACCGGAGGAGAGCTGCCAGATCTGAGTAAAACGCGTCTTTGACGCCGACGTCACTACAGTCAGTGGGAGCGTAAGCAGACACAATGAATAAATTTCTGAAAGTCTTGCGTCTAGAGTTGGTCTTAACGGAACCTGCCAAGCGGACAGCACAAAGTCTACTGTTAACAGGAATCCAATCTATCAATGAGGCCGCGGCCGTCGAGCTATGGAATATACCTACTCCAGCCTGACCTGTAACGGCGGCTGTGGAGTCATCCGAAGTGCATTGTTGTAAACCCTCCTAAACGATACGCTGGTTCAATCTCGGTATAGTGGTGCGCTCGATAAAATCGGATTCTCCTCCCGGTAACAATTCACACGAAAATCTCGGTCCCGAATAGTACCGCGACTGTTCCCGTATTCGCTCCCAAGACAAGTCAAAAGACGCGTTCAAAATAAGAAGCTTTGTTCCGCTCCAAAATAGGGTGCCGCTAGGGCGACAATTACAAAGTATCTATAGGGCACATAATGATCACACATCCCCACCACATCATGAGACAGAGTTAGGATCGTACATGTCGATAGCGGTATAAAAAGTCTCAACCGGTTTGAACAGTTCCGCCAGTTCGGACTGAGTCAAGTGGTTTTTTTCTTCTTTCTGACGACGGAGGCGCCCTGGGACGGTCACAGGGTGGGTGCCCTAACATGTATACCCAGTATCGGGTAGACAATGCGGGTGCTGTTAGTTCCATACGTTGACTACTGTCCTGTATTCTAGCCTCTGAGATACAGCAGACACCGACATGCAATGAGTCTTACGTTCGTGCAAGAGCAGCCTGTTTACCTATCTGTTTTAGAGTGCGAACGTTGAAAGCACCTATATTAATTCGCATTCTGGGTTTAAGCAAGGGACGAAGGAGGCCCGAAGCTGAATGACAAGAGACGGAACTTACCGGCTCAGTGTTACCACGGTTAACTACATCTGTTGTGGGACCTGTAGAGCAATTATCAGAAATGGAGGTCGGGAGGAGCCTGAGAACTAAATTTGATGAGACAGTGAGGCAGGGTTCAGCAGTAACATGTTTTCGCCTACCCAACTCGCTGTATGCGACCCGACTTATACTGCGAGAGGGCCGATGCAGGATGGAATTACGGATGTTGTGAGTAGTCATGTTTATATGTGGACTGAGATACTGCCAGGACTCTCAGACCTAGACAGGAGAGCGATTAGGATTCTCAACCAAAGCCTTTGGCTAAAAAGCCTATACGGCAAGGCAACGGGTGGGTGGCAGTGTACCAGAACTGGCACGTTTTCCGGAAAAAATGTCAACTTTCTTCCAACCCCTAACCTGGAGGACCAGGAGACTGGTTCGTCAGATCTCTACCTATTGGCCTGCCTGGTATGAGTGACTCTGTCAGTGTAGTGGTCACACCGTCCAGTTTAGCCTAGGAGATCATCGAGATGCGCAAGCCGTCACACCACGTCAAGGTCCAATCCTGTTGTGAGTCGTCTAACGGCCCGACAGATATATGACCGTCTCGTCTGATTCACTCTACGTCTGACTGTCATATATGATCGTCTAGTTTGAATTACTATGCGTCTTGTCGGCTATGTATGATAATCGATTCGTCCTATATATTCAGACCCCCTGTGACCTAATTTTGAATCGTTTTTCCAATAAACTGTGTTTCTGCTTCTCTTCCACTTCTCGATTTTGGGTCCAGTGATTGAGCACGTAACATAAGGAGTGATCCAATAGAGTTGATCAGACACTCTTCCTTGCAAAGTGAGAGTGGTTTGGTCACAATCTCATTAATCTCACGTAATATATAACTTGGTCCGATCACTTGAGGTATACAATAGAAATTGACTTCGTCTGTCGGTTATCAAACAATTGTCTTATGCTCAGCCTTCTCTTAGACTGAACGTCGTACTCCATGGAATGCTGGTCAAGAAATCTTCCCAAGCTTGAGTCATTTCACTACACGCTTTCAAAACGCGTTAGGGACTGAGAATGCTGGAACCCGTTTATGCAAGGATTTATCGCAAAGCTCCTCAGCTCAATGGTCGTCAGTGACATATGCTGATGCTAAGAATGTCGTCCCCCATCCATACACACAAACTGCAAATCTCATTTATTGCTTATCTGTAGTTTTTTTTACCTTCTCTGTCAGTAATAACTTGAAATGGCTTTTTCTGTCACTAACTGTTGGTCGATACGCTAGCTGGTTAACACCTGGTAAGCAAAACAAATTACGTTTATCTGGAATGATTACTTTTAAACGTTCAGTGAGGTTATTCGGCGTATCTTGTTGATTTCGAAAAATATCGTGAACAGGCATGCTTCCAAGCAGTGTTTCTTGTTTGGTCCTCGTTTGTCTGTACCATGGCGCGGTTATTTAGCCATTTACCATCATTTAGATCGAATGGGACATTCATAGAAGCCAGCAAAGATTGTTTATGGACGGATAAACTTCTCTGTAATTATCAAGTGTGTAGTAAAGAACATGGGGTTGCGAGACTGACAGAAGATTGGTCTACTGTTTTCCAGTTAGTCAGGCTGATTGTAACACTTACAGAGCTGAACTGGTGAGTGTGTCCCTCTGAACACAGCAGCATCTCTATTCAACTGTCTTGACATAACACAGTGGTCCGGGTTGTTACACAGGTTGTTGTTGTTGTTACACAGGTTGTTATCGTGAACAGTTATGAATGTCCTGGTGGGATCCGCCTGATCGTGGCTCTTTAAGAATTTACTGTAGGTTCTTTGTCGGCTGTTGTGTAGATACATACGTGCGTCTTCTACTTCCTCGCTTAGCCCCAATGTTTCTAAAACTCTCAAACTTTACTTGCCGCTTAAACATGTCAGCTGTAAACAATCTGGGAACTGTATAAAGGTCTTGTACTTGCAAGACTCCTGTTCATTCCCCACTCGTGTGAAGAGTTCCGTTCACTTGCGTAAACAGAGAGAAAGCCGACGGTTTAGCTAATGAGACCCTTTTTTTTCATTTAGAAGATTTGGGAATCTAGTTCCACACCTCCTGGAAGATAGTGTGAAAATTACCAACAGATGCACTATGTGTTCCAAATAATTGAATTTTCTCTGAAATGCTTTAGACCAGTCGGTAGTCATCGTTTTCCTTCAACAAATACGGTAATCATCTCGTCAGACGGATGGATCTGTATAACATCCACCAGTTATTCTGAATTTCTTGATTGCTGTCATCTGTAGCTCACGTGGGAGTATAAACAATGAACACTTTTGATGCTATACTTCACTGAAAGTACACGTGTTTGGGTATTGTCGTGAAATAGTATCCCACATGAATTTATGTATTTACACTCAAACTCATGTTTAGTGTGTAACATTTCTTGAAATGTTTTCATAAACCCTGTGTCCAAATCTGGTTGTATTTTTCTATGTAAATTGGATAGCTCTTCAAGTTTACGCATATATGATAGAACCAGTCTTAGACGTTTTCATACAATTACAAACCCTAATTGTAGCACGCGAAGTGGACAATGCAAATCCCTAACGATGTTCAATCACTTGTTTGACATTTTAGTTTACAGTTTCACAGTCTTATTCTTTTTTGCTACGTAGTTTACAAAAATAGATTATAATACTTCGTTGCAGTTTACTAACAGCACATTCAGCATGATGTGGGTGAAAACCCTGAGCTGATTACGTTACTCGTGAACTTCTATACAATCCAGAGAGCCTCGTGATTCGTAATATGCGCAGATCAATTAAGATTACTTTTCTATTCAACATTAGGTGTTGTACTGAAAGGTGATTGCAGTGACATACTTGCTACAACTTACAGCTGCCAGTCTGCGAAATATGCCCCGCTGATTATTGATCCTCAGTTGATCTGGTAACTGATACCACATTCCGAATGTTGATACCAGAGGTCTGTCTGGTAAAACGAAGGTACATCACATTTTACACGTTCCTGTTTGGCTAGATATTGAATTTACACCATCAACAATTTAGATCACGGCACATTCAGCAACTTCCAAAATCACCCAAGTTAAGGTTTATTCATGTACATATATGTGTTCTCTGTAGTCAAAAGTTTACAATCTACAGTCTTGCCATTAAAAGAATTCGAAAGGTGTTTCTACTTTGAAGGAAAAATTGAAAACGCTTCGTTGCGTAAACCTTTTCTGAATAACGGTTATTTTAACCATTTAGCCAATATGCTGAACATAGAAAGTTTCAAAAGAATGATTCCATCATTAGAGGGAGGTGTCGGTTTAGGTGTAGGGTGAGTACCGCTGGTTTTTGCGTCTCTGCCAAAGGAAGAGATGAGTCAAAAGACTATTCCGATCAGTTCTTGTACGACTTACTATCTTTGTAAGACGAGTAGAACACGAATAAATTTTTCGACGTCAACTAGATCGCCCTCTGCTACAGATTTTTGTCCAGTAGGACACTAAGAAAAAAATATAATCCTGGATCAGTATTACGACCCCACTGATAGAGAATGGCAAGAAACAATTGCAAAGATCGCGAACAGTATCCCGATCACGAACGAGCCTAACGTTATCGCAAACGGCATGAAAATCAAAACGCAAGTATCGGAACCCAACTCTCGCAACTTAGAACCCCCAACAAGTAACGATAAAATCGGCCTTCTGACGAGCTATACTTGCTACTCAGCCCGAAGACAAAACAGTGGTGTACAGCAGCTATATTTATAGGTTTTGGGTGGCCTTCGGCCTAGGCCACTCAACGGACCAATCAGAGGTGAGCGCGAAACTCGAATTTTCGAGAATATTGGCGAGCATTCAAATTCCCAAAAACAAAAAATCCATTCTTCTTGGTAAATAAGACGAATTTTTGGGTAAAAGTGCCTTTTCCCAACAGTCAGTTAGAAAAAGTATCGAAAACAGCAGAGTGGATGTCGAAAAACATCCGCATTTGATAGTTGAGCAGTGTAAACTCCCTCGGAGTTACTGAAGCATTGATTCCGCACACACGGCTGACAAAGCTAACCGCCCAGGAATGGTTGCGTAATTCGGATAGATCTGTTGTAGTTGTACGAAATAGTTTTATATATGAACACTGCAACTCCTCATGGGCACAACGGAAATTTTCTAGCGTTCAATTGGTCGTTGTGATTCCAAAATGCTTCTTTCTGATAGAACCGATGAGTCAAGGGGTTTTGCGGTCTTTTGAATGCAGTTCCGGAAACTGCTTCTTCACTATGTCATGTCACAGATCGATGTTGACGATGAATGCAATAGTACAATGGAGGTTCATGTTTTTTATGCAATGCCTTTGATTAGGCATGCGTGATGTAACGTACATCTGGACATTTTGGTCAGCTACTCATTTTGGACATCGTTAATAGGTGATGTGACCGATGATTTCTGTCTCTACGTGCGAATTGTTGGTAAACTATTCTCAGAGGAATTGCGAAACGTCGCTATCACCTTGGATAAAGTAAATATTCGTTCATTTAATCAGTTTCATTTTGTATGAAGATGTGCGACTAACCTATATACCGGCATGTTAAACATCTGGAAATGACCGACAGGACCAGCCATTTGATCGAATGCAGAAAGTATTGAGCCGTTTGCAGAAGTTTACAGTTCCTTGTGTCTACTTGTCAAAATGGCACACCAATGTACAACTGCGTTCAACTCCACATTGGAAGCAGAACTTTCTAAGACAACGCTAAAAATGCGTCGTACGTTCTACAATCTTTGGAAACAAACTATCCAAAATTTAAAGTTTGGAATTTTCATATACTTACTAGGTATTTAGGCGTCACAAGAAGTAATGAAGAACACACTGGGTGTATTGGTTTCCAGCCGAATTAGAACCCAACGGCTGCAATCATGAAGTAATCGAGTGTCGTTAAGCGATCTACGATGAACGATTGTTACAGTCATCCGCAAGCGGTTTTGCAGATGTCTACCCTTGTAGCATACTCAACGCACTGTAGCAGTGATCAAGTTGGTGTTGTTTTGATTTTGTATCGATGAGGATTTTTGCAGTGAGTTGTTGGGCTGGTTATGCAAACGATGAATGTTGAGCCCCGTCGGTAACCGTACTGAATCGAACCAGATCACGCTACCAAGTAAGCAAACGCAGTACTACGTTAACGATCGACAATCAGCAAAACCATTGGACATCCTGAAATAGCAGTTTCTATGTACAATGAAAGTGTAAACAAGCAATGTTAAATCGATACGACTGTTACCGACGATTCACGGTTCCAGATACACTGAAAATCATTAATTTCTAAATTTACTTATTAGATAGTTCACTAATTTATCTATTTACACCAAGTTTTTGGAAGACACAACTGAGCATACCGTTGTCCATTTTAATGGTGTTCGTTTATCTCTCTCTCTCTCTTGCTGTCTTCAAAATATCCCGCATAATCTCTACTGTCACATGGATGTAACCTCAAGTCCATGATATTCAACTTTCATTAACTCCCTATTCATTCTTTTACCTTTGGTATACACTCTACTGTAAGATAACTTGCATGTACTCAGAAAATAATGATTGAAAATTTTACACATGCCCATTATAACCGCTCTAGCATAAGTCGTTTGTCTCAGAGCAGAAAGGAACGACAACGTACAGAAAGTTCTTATCATCGAAAGTTTACTATAAACTATGAATATGAACAGTAAATAGTTCTGATGTGACGGAGTTAAATAATTCACCTATCCACTGAAAGTCAATGACAAATCTCTGCTTTGGATTGTTGTACGTCATAATTCTGAGTGGTGCGCGGCGATCCGCAAAATCTGCAGACGACATTCTTTTTAACACAAAGGACATACTACTTATAAAACTACTTTTGAGTTACAGCACACCACACTTTCATTCATAACACTATTTGGTTTTCGGATGAGCATTGTATGTAGCAGCAAAAAGTCATTCAATACAGCGAGATCTATATCATTCAATACACCCGCTCCTCTGCCGCTCGTGAGCCCACGTTCATGAAGCGGAGTTCCAATCCTCATCGTAGTTGTGCCTACGTTGAAACGTCCTGCATAATTCTGCACAGTTCTGTCCATTCGGCTGAGGTTTAATTTGGTTGATCTTTGCTTGTCATTTCTCGCCTGTTGAGCACAATTTGCTCAGTGATGACCTGCTGGAAATCTCGTTTTGTCTCTGGCGTACTCACTGTGGATTGTGATCATATCCCACTACCGCGTTATCGAAATAATTGCGTCTCCGATTTGGTCACCCATAGACGTACGGCAGACTTGAGTCGGTGCAATTTACGAAATCCTCCAAAGAGAGCTCATAGTCTCGTGTGTTACGTTCGTGCTAGTAACGCACGGTTTAGAAATATGCATTAACTTGGATTACGTGGTGTGTTGGATCTGTTGAAACTTGTTTGTTATGATGCGGAGCGTTGAATCTGTTGAGGTATGTTTGGTTTGCTTGTAGAAAGCCGATCCTAAATTTGCCTTTATTTGTCTATGATGTGTGCAGTGAACGCTCATGACGAATTTTGCTCCATAACTGCACATAAAATGTTTACTTTCTTCCTTCTTACAACTATTACTGTCTATCTGTTAAAACTTCCTCCTTGGTGTTGTTGACTAGTTCTCATCTTCATCTGTACCTGGTTGTTTTAATGAGGTAATTTCCCGTCGACTGGTGGTTGTGTGCGGGCGCGTGTTCAGTTACTCCACTTTGAACTCCTTTGTTGGATAATCTGTGCACCCACTTGATTCACATTCAAGGTGAGATAGTACCTTTGTTGAAATTTTATTAAACAGTACCGTATAAATTCCAATCCTTTCGATCACCTTTTCTGACGGCTTTTGGACTTGAAAGATAGTCCCGTTAACCGAAACCGTCTGAATAAGCGTTATTGGAATTGTCGATTACGTGTTACTGAGTGACTTACTCCAAATCGCCAGGATTGATTTAACATGGTGTTTCATCAGCGAGTACGAATGAATAAGTAGTATTGATGGACGAAGCCGAATAGTACGTAACTCCAGATCAAAATGTCAGGATGGGATATTTAGATCTTCGCACCTTCTAATAATGTCGATGACGCCAGCGGTTATCTCGCTTATTTTATTACATCGTGTTGGGCCGAATACTTACAATTCCGTAGTTTTGTGTTAAATTCAGTCTCACTGTTCATTGAATTGAGCTGTGGTTAAGGCTTTTGATGATCCTAGATATAACAAAGTTAGTTGATCATGTACGCAGTTGATTGTCCTTGAATTATGCACAAATGCATGGAGAAGATTAAGCCAGATTTGACATGAGACTCATACAATGGAAAAGTTATGCAATAATTTTCTGAACAAACGTAAACAAGACTTTACGATTGTTGTTGCTTTTAGAATTAGCATACTACACTAATCGCTGAGGTTAGTACAATCGAGAGCGGCACAAAGCCTGCATGAGATAGCTAGAAGAAGAAGAAAGAGGAGCATTACGATCAACCACTTTCAAAAAGATCTTACCAATATTGTAGCGAAAAGGCGTCCAATAAAGCACAATCTTTATTGTCCTACACGCTAGTTAGCATGCTACGCTCCCGCACGCGGTTATGAGTCAGCATTCCAGTCCACAACACCCCCAGCTTTCCGCTCACGCGTCGTGTACACTTCTGCCCGGTTTATGTGTGTGATCGACACCGTCTATCGGGGGGTTTTTCCGCCTACCATTCTTCGTCTATTGGCCCGATTTCGTTGAGCGATGGTTCGTCCGGTCGCTCGTGTTTTCCTCCATCTATCCACTGTAGGCTTTGATCGTATTCCACGGGAGTATCGAGATATTCCTGTGAGTGTTGGAATAATCGCACCTCCGATTTCGTCGTCTATTCTATTTTGCCTGCCATGTCTCGCCTGTTGGTCTGATCCGGCCGAGCGATGACTCATCCGATTGCCCCCGTTGTCCGCCATCCGCTCGTTGTGGGTTTTTGGACGTAACTCCCCCCTCCGCGTCCAGGTATTCCACCGAGTGTTGGAACTCTCACACCTCCGGCCTGACAATCCACCACAATATGGCCGGTGGAACGCAACGGTGTTCTAAGCGTCCGTTGTTTCTTTTAGGTTGAATCAATAAAACTCCTGGAAATTAGATTATTGGTCATACCACGGCCAAATTCCGTACGAGAATGTGTTCGTGTGTACTTCCGGATAGACTTGGCTTATTTCCAAATGCAATATCGTCAATAAGTCAAATTAGCTATTGTTTACAGTATGTTCTGAATTTAGCGTAGTCTATATGGGATTAGGAAAATCATTAAAATTAACTTCTGACCGAGAAACAACAAAACCTTCATCGTATCGTGCACCAATAAAGCTGAAGAGGTAGTAGGCCAAAATGACCCAAATTCTTGAATGGGAAGGTCAGTGGTTTAGTGAATGTGTAACATTCAAGCCTACCGTTTACACTCTGCTTGTCCATTACGCCTGCGGACCAAATGTGGGGCAACCTGGAGACACCCGGAGGACAGCAATCTTCCGAATCAGGGGTTTCAACAACAATCCTGTAAAAGAAAACAAAAAGAACTAGCATGAACCAAAGGTCCAGTAAGGCATGCACACGACTTACACAAACGGAAACTAAAACGGCGTCAACAACACAGCAGCATGCCCCGTTATGCAATTCAACTTCAACCCATGCGCGTTTCTTGGTTTCGACCGCATGTTACAGATGTTGAGAGTCGGTGGTGGACACGAATTAAAACAAAAATATATGGCCACATAGTCGAATTAACCAGTTTACGCGTGACGCATTCGCTATCTCTTTGTTGACGGTTACTGTGAGTGTTAATCAAGGAAAGTCAATACACTTGCAACTACCTTTGTCGCAGCTCCAAATGGCCACATCACTACGATTTACGACATTAAAATTCGCTGTCGCACAACCGTCGCTTATTCAACTTTGGACAACCATCCATATTGCGCTTCTCCAGGTGGTGGCTTCCTCTCATGTTCTAGATCGTTGGGAAAACGCGAAAAGCTTATTTGGAAAACATCTTGGTGTTGCAGCTCTTTGCCACCATCATATCCATTAACTGGTTTTTTGTTTTCTGTACAACGGCTGCTTCTTAACTTGTTCGTTAACCATCTGACTGCCGTCTCCAACCTAACGAAGCTGGTTGAATATTACCACGCGTCTAATCCAGTCCGTGTCTGCTCAGCGACGTATCTCAATGTTCGGAATTAATCGTATCACGAAAACACCAAAGATACATTGCATATGGAAACGGCTAAAATATCAAGTATTTCTATGTTACGGGGTGCAAGTTTACCATTTGTGCAACAGCATGGGCAATCGGCAAATAGCCTTGTTCTCACCTTCGAGCCACGATTGTTCCAGAAACGTCCTTCAATACCTCAGATATAGACGGTAGATTTAGCTGCGCAAGTTAGCATCTCATCGTCCACAGGCATATTTTTTAACAGACTGCTACTCAAGTAGCGGACGTTTGCACAGGTATTCACAGTGTTCCAATTGATGAAGATTTCAGTTGTAGGCACCACATTCAGCCGGAGTATGCCGAACGAAAAATATTTCAGCAACGTTGGTATCCAAACCAAACTCGGCTGCTACGATTGTGCGAGTAGTGATCATTTGGTTCAGTTCTCCTTCATTCTACGCAAAATTGCTCTGTCCCTTGCAAACAGTAGCATATGAACGGTCGAGTTACGTGACAGGTTTAGAGCAACAAAATGATGGCTATCCACGAAACGATCACCTATGCGATAGTCTAGAGTTGAAAAGCCACTGTACTGCAATCAGATATACGGTACCTAAGGCTAGAGACAGAATATAACCCTAGTTCACGCTAATGACCTTCCGTTCATACTTCATGCAACACCAATCAAATTAACGAACAAACTTGGACATCCAATCTTACCAGACACAATTTACAACGCTTCACTGTTCAAGACACAAACGCTTTGACGAAATTCACAAGAAGGATAATCAATAGTTGGTTACATTCACGCCACGTTTCCTGAAATTGGTGTGACGAACACCATGAGACTCATCTAGAATTCGTGCTGTACCCTTGGTCTTCAAAACCTCAGCTTTAAGTCGGTTGGGCTGAACTCTTGCAAGAACCCTCTCAACGCGATTAAGCTGATTGATATCTGGACACATATGTTCACTTTACTTGATTCACTGGTCCCTTACCGATGGTATGTTAAATAGTGTGTGTGGGTTATATACAAATTAGTAACACTACCTACTTACAACAAAACAAAGGTATACAGTTGAGGATTGAGGCATACAATAAGAATGGGTATAATCGTGAGAACGATTAGAAGTAAACAAACCAGGGAGACAAAAAATAACTACGGAGCTGACAAAAGTACGGATTACAATTCCCAGGTGTACGCGGTGTCTCAGTAATGTTATAGGAGCGGGATAACGTTGATGCGATGTGGGGCGGTGGTCATGGTGCAGCCCAAGTCCTCGTGTTCGCTGGCTTGACGCACTGCTGACGTGTTTAACGTCCGAGATGCAACGTTGGAAGTTGCGTTGAGTCATCCGTCCGCGTGCTTCGCCCTTGTGTGTATGACCATCACGTGGGTATCGGTTAACGCACATGAAGATACCTCGGTGAATGCGCGCGTGTGTACGTGCGTATGCGGCATTGGTAACTGCAGTGTTGATGGAAGAGGGCTGGCTATGCATCGGGTGGGTAAATAGGGGAAACGCTTAGCGGAGCCTGTACATACAGACTGGGCCGGGATTGTCGTACTAGCCCGTGAAGCGCGTGATGTCGGTCTGTCGTCTGGACATTTGGCATGCGTGGGTGAGACTTCGGAAGCGCAGTGCCTGCCGATCGGATACAGGGTGAATGAATGTCTAGAATGTAGCTATTCTGTTTGACGCACGGCACTGGATAGGCACACGTGCAGTACAATCCTGCGTAACTTTTTCCGGTTCCCAAGTGGAGTGAGCCAACTGGTGCAGAGCGCGTTTTTGCAACTGGGCTGCCGATCAACCTTCAGTTCGCCAAAATGTTCTGTGAGGTGATAGATAGCGCTAGAACCTGTCCTCCTCTAGTCTTCATCGTTTGACTGCATTGTGAAAATTATCATTGGCTTATTTTTCTCCCGATTCAGACTTGAGTTAACTGCATCGTTGTCATCGAACCTTTCCGAGCGGTTGTGACTCTCGATACCGGTTGGTTCAGTGAGTGTTTCAGAGATCTGTTCTGTGAGGTGTTATCACATACACTCAGGGGTAGTATTTGTGGAGGCACCTTTGAGACGAACAGCGCTGACGCATTCGAAAGGTACTCATCGCTTTTGAGTTATTCAATTGTTTAAAATCTAGGTTCCCCGCTGTCCGGCCAAGCTTTGGTAAACGGGCTGGAATGAGTGATTACACAACTTGACCCTGATCAGCGCATGATCTGCATTTCGTTCAGCTCCACTGAGAACTCATGCTGAATGTAATTCGTGACTGTCTTGCTATCGTACGATCATGAAATGGAGTAAATGGTGACGCTTGCCTTGTAGGTCAATCTACATTTTTGTTTTGTTCGTATCCAGCTCGGGTCGAGTGTCTGGGGCAACAAACTCGTGAATAGCACAGAGGTTGAGGTCACCGTTTTAATTAACTGTACCAATACCCTGGGACCCAAGACACTCTGCTAAGCTGTTGAATCGCAGCTGACCCTTACAGACCTACAACACGAGCTCCAATGATTGTGTTTTGTTATTTCTGTCAAAGTTGCTAACTGAAAGTGTTCTCTGAGTACTAACGGCACTACCGTAACCGTCTCAGCAAACAGCCTAACGGGCTACTTCTTTGTCTTTTATGATCTTTTTCAGCGGATCTCATCGCTATTTCGTACACCCAACAACGTACACACTGTGATCTAACGTCATGCAGCACATCAGGGCCACGGATTGTCTGTATCAGCAAGACCCCATAGACTGACTTCCGTGATAATTAAATTCATTAATGCAGGGTTCCAATAAATGCTCCCGCTCAGGAGGGTCGGTCTTTCTTGAGTTATTGGGCCTTACCGCTACAACACCCAGACGACTGACATCTTTACAGTGACTACCACGACCTTCGTAAAGTAAGAATCTCTCCGATGTCTTTGTAGGAAAGGTTGCAACTCATGAACGCATGTCATACGATGGTCAGTAGAGGATTGATAACCATAATCCATTCCTTGAAAGCTTTATCAGATTGGTTTCTCACAAGGAAATCAGGCACCTGTACTATAAGTCTCAGTTAACCGCAAATACACAACACGTCTCAGATGTCCACAGCACTTTCGTAAACGCGTTCCTACGTGTGTTTCATGTAAGCGATACTACATCCAATCCTCTTGACTTGACCGCCAAGGTTGTTGCACAGACAGTTGAATCAGAAATGGAGCAGGTTCATCACTTCATCTCACACAAAATATACTCTGTAACCATAACTTCACCAGAAAGTACCCTCCTGTGTAATGTTACGCAAGAGAGAGAGACAGATCCGTAATGCCGTTGTCGTTACGTCGTGCAGTATCTAACTCTACGTAATCTGACGCACTCCGGCATACGCGTTTCCGTACGGTTCATCACCGAACGCTTCTCATGGTCTAAGGCGAACTACGATGTTCGCAATTTGGCCAGCTGATGTGCGGAATGTCAATGTTCTCGGGTTCGCCGATATACCTATTGGATCGTCGCCTTGGTTACGCGTTCAGTCGTTTGACACAAAACCAAGAAATGAGAAGAGACCCGGCAACACCGTTTATTGGAAGAGTGAGACGAAATTAGGCCACAGAGGCTCGAAATTTATAGGACAAAACGATTACCATAGATGGCCAGCAGACACAGAGCGAATCAAATGAAACAGTCATATATGGCAGGCACGGCGTC
>JTDE01001734.1:0-12156 GCA_014338405.1 Paragonimus skrjabini miyazakii | reverse complement strand
CGTACACTTTGAAACTGTCGAAGCTTTACAACCTTCGAACGGTTTACTTATCTCCTGACTTATGTCGGCCGTTTCAGCAGGTGGTTCGAAGCAATTCCATATTTTAATTGTGCTTCTGAAACGGTGGTTGACATGCAATTTACCTTTGGGTGCTCAGCCTGGTTGCCCCACATTTGTGCCCTTGACCGTGAATCCTATTTCGAAAGATCTTTCATCGACCTTTTACATGCGCTCACGCCAAGTCAATAATGTGCACCTGGGGTGCAAGTACATAGGCTTTATATCCTACAGTCTAGATTCTAATAGGACACTAGAGTGTTTTCATTTGCAAATGAAAACAGCCTTCGCTGCGCAGTACAATCCTTTTTGCAAGTAGCTTTGCCATTAGTTATGTTAAGGCTGTGCGATAAGACTTAAAAGCTACGGGTGACATTGGTCTTGTCTAAAGAATTCGTATCTCTTCCTTCAACGAGGTCCCTTGGCTATGATTAGCATACTGAGCGCTTCGTACATCACGCGCGACCAGTATGTTCAATGCAACCATTGGAATAGTCGACATCTGCGCGCCTGTACAAGAAACTCCTCCTGTTTCAGCATATTCGCACGAGTAGATGGCTCACGTAAGTCTGTGCAACCGTCACTTGTAAGTTCGTTCGCAAGATACGGAAAACGCAGTAGTCCGTTACAGGCAAGTGTGATAGAAAACGCGATGTTGTTTTAGATGGGGAAGTCAAATTCACGCTATGATAGACAACCTACCCTGTCCCTGGCTGGAATCTCTAGATTCACTGTCCCATCTTGAACCTAACAGGTTTGTTGCAAGCACCACAGGCTTCAATCCTACACATTTCCCTTCACAGTATGACTGTCTACAAAAACTTTTAACATTTTCAGAATGCGTTGGTTGTTTTTAGATCTAAAAGGCTCACAGAAATTGTGTATATTTGTCCAAATACCGATATTATGCATGTAAGTTTTTTATATGCTGGCATTTCCCCCCGTTTTTTCTGCCAGTAAGGATAGGTCATAGGATCAAACAGAACGAAGGGAAAACTTTATGTCTCTAGAAATATGTTGGAGTTGGATAGTTTGTTGATACGATAAGACCGTTTGCATTATCTGGTACGGACACTTCACTGTTCACTTTCAGATCCCGTGGACTAAATGCCGTGGGAAAGACAAATCCAGGAGGTTACGATTCACTGCTTGATAAACCTACGTCCAATGTTCTCACCCTTCGTAAATTTTGGGGGCTGGATAGCCCTGTGTGATAAATATGTACCCAAAAGTAAATAAGCTGAAAAACCCAAGTAAATGAATTTGAATAGAATAGTCAGAAGACATAAATTACTATATGAATTCATTTCGCACACTCTCATCAGTCGTAAACGTGTGAGTAGCATGAAAACAGAACCAAACAAGACTTAAATGAAACGGTCAAAAGTACCAATCAGGCTGGATCGTGATTGGCACTCACGGACAAACCCACGGTAAACAAAGGTTGACAAACAGTTGTTTTTATGCGCATAGGATCGGCTGTTGACGGCTGATCAACAAAACTTCAATATACTTGAGGATTTGTGAGTTGCGAGCGTTCATCAAGATCTTAAACGAAGATGCGATGTTGACACTGACCTGTAGTCGATAAGTGCCTTGCAATGGATGAAGCGGCGTTTCGTCCTCGCTGAGTGTCACTCATTGGTGGGTTAGACAGTGCAACTCTCAACCAATTTGGGATGTGCTCATTGGTCCTGGTTTTAAGCATCCTTTCTGTTCTACCAATATATGTGTTTCCGCAACTGCAGGAAAACTGATAGATACAGTGGCTGGTAGAAAACATAGGGGTTTGCTTTTTGACCGGAGGTAGAAGTAACCTAGTGGTTTGTGAGAGCAGGACAAGCTTTGCTGCATTAGACACCCGTTTTAGCGCGGCACTGATCATATTTCCGATGGTGTTCATCAGACTATCACCTTTGAACGGACGTTTGGTGTAGACATCTTTTTTAGAGAATTGCAAAGTTGTATTTTTCGCAGGAGTAAATTTGCTCCATTTCCGAAAGAAACATTCGAGGAAATTATTGGCACGAAGCGATTCATACAACACTGTTTGTTCGGCTTGTAATTTATCTTGGGAGCATATTCTTGATGCTCTGTAAAACAGTGTACGTACTCATGTATGCAACAGGAGCAAAACCCGAAGTTCATGCATTGTCCCGTCCATGTTGGTTTACGGTACACAGTACGTTTGATAGAACCGTCTGAACGGCGCCTAACCAGGATGTCCAAGAATGGCAAACTGTTCTCACCCTCGTACTCAACTGTGACTGAGAGGTTTGGGTGGATTGAGTTAAAAATTTGAATCGTTCTTTCTACTTGTTTCTCGTCTTGTTCAAACAAGAACATTTCGTCAACATATCATTTGTAGAGTTTCAGTCCGTCCACCACTGGAAGTAGTGACTGTTCAACTTTGGCCATGAACACCGGCTAAAACAAGACCGAGTGGGCTCCTCATGGCTACGCCATTCATCTAACAGACCGATGATATTGCTGTACAGTTCTGGCTCCCTACCTATACTTAACGTAACTATCCACACGACATACGTTGGAGACCTTGCGAATCGTAGTGTCTAACAGTCATGCCCCTCTAACAAACAAAAGCGTCTCACGTCTCTCCTCAATAGACCTGTCTTCGTGCGACCCTCTACAGTATGGACAAGTTCGTCGGTGTCTACTTCACATTTCTTAACTAGGCCCAGGGGCCACTGGTCTCTAGTCAGTCCATCGGATACAGCAAGAACAACGTCACCCACCTGGAAATTACGTTGCCTCGTCAACCACCTCTGGCGCACTTGCAACGATGATACATACTCTCGAGACCATCTTTTCCAAAAGGTAGTCACCATGTGATTCGCTTGTCTCCAACATCTAGTGTACCTGTCTACCAGATTGCATTCTGGGGCCAACCCTGTATTGCTCTTCAACAGAAGTAAGTCATTCAGAGTTAGAGCGATGTTGTCAGGACCGTCTGCGGCAACAGGTACCAATGATTTGTTGTTTAAGATACGTTCTACTTCAGCCAATGAAGTTAGAAGGGTTTCGTCATCGGTTCGTTGCTCTCGGCAGATTGCGCTCAAAATGCATCTGACAGATCGAATCAATCGCTCCCATACTCCACCCCGATGACTAGCATACGGTGGGATGAAGAGCCACTGAATTCTTTTTTGTAAGAGCTTGTCATTGACGGACCCAGCCTCTAAACTCTTTGTCAGCGGCTACAAAATTGGTACCGTTATCAGAAAAAATAGTCTCAGGCCTACCTCTGCGTCCGATGAATCGTGACAGGGCCATAATAAACGAGTCAGTATTCAGTGGGTGGGATACTTCGATATGTACGGCTTGGGATTGTAAGCACGTGAATATGCATCCATATCTTTTTCCGGAAGTCCTGTCCGTCCTTACACAAAAGGGTCCAAAATAATCTAACCCAACGTTCGTGAATGGATACCACGCTGGGTTTACTCTAACAGATGGTAGAGGGGTCATTAGCTGCTTACCGACTGAAACACAACGGCGACGGCAGGCTAGGCAGGATCCAATGACTCGCTTAACCGCCGCGCCACCCTGTATGGTCCAGAAGTGTCTCCTTAGCGAACACAACACATGAGACCTTCCGGAATGGCCTTCGACCTCGTGATGATATCGTATAATCAGGTCAACGATGTGATGGCGCTTCGGCAAAATTATGGGGCGCATGATCTCGAAACTGTAAGCCGATAGCGACAATCGACCTCCTACCCGTATAACTCCTTCAATCATGACGGGGGATAATTTCCTCAAGGAGCTCCTTTGAAAAAGAACGGGGAGGCTATCACAGCCAGACAACAAGGCTACCTTCTCTGGGAGGCACTCCGACTGCACTGATCTAATCAAACCTACTTCTGCCGCTTTGATCTCCTTTAAACTCAGGGGGCCGGTTTTCAAAATCAATTCCGAGTGACCACCATGGAGTTTCATAATGTAGCACTTGAACGTGGTAAGCCACACAACGGCTTGGAGCAATCGAGTCCAACTTGAATACCGAATAATAAGGTTATGCAGACCGTTTGCCTGAACGACAAAGTTAACATGAGCCGGTGTCTTCTTTAGTTCGACGTCGTTGGGCTCAACGAGAGATTTGGATTTACGAGGTCATGACCTGCAAAATCGATTCAAGAACTCAGGATTCTTCAGGCACTTATCTCTTACTAAGCCGCTCGTCAAACCGCGCGAAGCTAAGTTCGCCGGATTTTTTTCGGATCTCACGTGCCTCCATTGTTTGGGTGTCGACGACTGGTGGATCATGATAATTCGGTCGTGTATAACGTGAGGTCAATGGCGCAGTGGTAAACACGGTTGCCTCATGAACAGTGTGTCCGTGGTTCAAGTCCCGGCAGTGGCGAGGATATGCACTACTGACCAGCTCTAATCAGAGCGAAACTCGAGTCTAGTGCTTCTGTTGTTCGAAAGGGACCGACTGGAATGTCTATGGGAGTGTGACAGCTGCGATCAATTGTGGGTGATGGTCAACTTGGAACGGCATTCTATAAACTATAAGCTTTTTCCCTCTTTTCCTCTGTCTAAGTCGGTCATGATCTCAAATAAACTGTGGACTAGTGTTGTTTTGCTAGACGACAGGTTCTGATTTCCAGTCCTCGTTATTTGTCGCTTGACGCATGTGCGCCCATGTACGTCCTCACAGGGGCTCCTAACTACTCTTATCTACAGCTACTGTAGCGAAAAGGCGTCCAATAAAACACAATCTTTATTGTCCAACACGCTAGTTCACATGCTACGCGCGCGCTCGCGTTCATGTATCAGCATTCCAGTCCACAAAACCTCCAGGTTTCCGCTCACGCGTTGTATGCACTTCTGCGTGGTTTATTTGGGTGATCGGCGCCTTCTATCCGGAGATTTTCCGCTTGCCAATCTTTGTCCGTTGGTCCGATTCCGTTGAGTGATGGCTCGTCCGGTCGCTCGTGTTGTCCTCAATCTATCCACACTGGGCATTTATCGTACTCCACGGTGGTGTCGAGATATTCCCCCGAGTGTTGGAATGATCGAGCCTCCGATTTCCTCGTTCAGTCTATTTTGCCTGCCATATCTCGCCCGTTGGTCCGATCCGATCGGTCAATGACTCATCCGATTGCCCCCGTTATCCGCCATCCACTCGTTGTGGGTTTTTGGACGTAACTCCCCCCTCCGCGTCCAGGTATTCCACCGACTGTTGGAACGCTCACACCTCCGGCCTGATAATCCACTACACTGACTAATTTGTGGTTCATTCTCTAGCCTGTAGTGAACCCCGAGACTAATTCACTAAAACTCATCGAACAATGGAAAGGTTAGCAATGTCAACATTCCATTGATTTGTTTGCACAACACTGAAATCAAATTTTCCATCGTTTTCTTTCAGAGTCGACTATGTGACGATCTTTGTTGTGATCTGCGTGCTTTTGTGATGAATACGGTTGCATGATTCGCTACTTGTGGCACATCACTGAGCACGGAACCTTGTCTTTATTCACGCCTCACTGAGGTGCGTCATCTGGTCAATCTTGATTGGACGATTGTTCGTTAACCTACTATCGACTATACCTTTATGTTTGGCTATAGAGTTCAGCTCACTTTTTGAAAACGTCGATCTGGCATGCTGTCGTGCTGTTGTACCCACTACAACATGGGTCTACTGTTTGACCACATGATACTTCCACTCCAGACACAATGGTTCTGATAGCTTGAAAAATTATCTAAGGTATGTGTATAAGGCAATCTCCTGAATCGCTCTGATATGGAATTCTGGAAATACAAGCCTTGAAAATACTGATATCGAATATTAGTACTATATGAGATGCAAAGTAGCCAAACATTCCAATGCTGACAAGTTTGAGTAGATTGCGGATTAGCTGGTCATTGTCTTGAATGATCAGCGACAAACAGCCTCATTCACGGTATGCATAAAATAGATGAAACTATCGCAACTGGTGACGGCTGTATAGGACACCGGTCAGTGACACGATATTGTTTGCATTAATCCACTTTCAATCTTACGGAGTGGGTGTATTTTTTCATAGGTTAGTATGCGTACTTCGTCTAAGTTGACTTGACGACAGACACCGGAAACGGTGTGTACACTGCACACACGTGGCGTCATCTCAAAAAGTGCACTTCACCAACTTGGTACATATGAACAGATGTTTTGATGACTCATCGAGTGCACGAAACTAAAAAAAGAATCAAAGATAACAATGGGTCCCGAACACTATTCAGATGCTCCATGGGTCCACTAACGACAGGGATGGGTAGAAAATATTATCCCACAAATAACTGTCCCACGAGAAGCCATTTGTAAATAATGGTCTCTTCCTATAGGGATCATCCCTAGAGAAGGTATTCTCGTTGTGAGAAAGAACTAAAACTTTTGTCCACGTAGTTATTAAGCAGAGAAGCGTGGAAGAAAGAATTGTACATGTGTCTGGAAGTATGTTAATGGAACTTTTAGTTACACTTAAATAAGGCAAAGCAATTCCTTGTTTTCTTATCATGTATGCATCAAATATGCAATATTGGTTATCCTTTGGTTACACTTAATGAATGCGGTTATGAGTTCATAGGTCATAAGAGGTCATAGGAGGAATAAAGACTTTTACACGCGCGTACCTGTCTCTGTTTTGGTCAGCAATCATGACTGAGATCAGTAACCTCAGAAGGGAGGTCGACTTTTCTGTTCAATGAAAACGACCCGCTACTACACAAGAATTGGTATGGATGCAAAACTTCCCTGGTATCCTAAACTTGTGTGTAGCTGCGTCTCGGTTGACACTGTCTGAGGCAACCACGGATTTGTCGATCACTTGGTTAATCAGGGGGAAATCACCGTCACATCTACAAAATGTCTGTTCACACATGTTTGCGAATTAACCCATGTATCTCGTCATATACACATCACGATAACTTCCGCATTGACGTTGTAGTTGATACCTTCATGGAATTCAACGCTTGCGGTCTCTAGCCCTACATCTCAGACGATAGCTTGACTTAAAAAACCAGCTGTATCCTGTATCGATCATGGCCCGACACTGTTAGGTCAGTTACCATGGAACAGTTCATATCAGTATCACACGCCCCCGTATACACATTACTCTGTTCATTGTTCGACATAACTGTTGGCTGTGATCAGTGCCATGATAAGATACGCAAGTAGAAAAACAGTATCTGGACACATGTACATAACGACAATGCACTTCGGCGTGGTTCTTTCAGGCGCAACTAACAACAGCTCAACAATAACTATCCAAAGCAATAACCTAACCAATCCCCATTAACGGAAATGTGGAGAACTCATTGAGTGTTGATGAGTGTTCACGTTATCATGAACAACCGCATATATTAGGCATGTAATCTCTCAATCTTTCACTTCTCCCTCCTGTACCACTGTTTCACCAGTACTGAAGCACCGGTCTAGTAAGATTGAGAGCCTTTGGTTAGTTCAGCTCGATATGACTTTGTTGCAAGCAAACTTGAAATGTGAAAGCCTGGCCACAATTGATAGTATTGTTAGTCATGGAAGCTGCCATATAAGTAGAAGTGACGTAGAATGACCACATAATGAATAGACAGAAAATTGGGGTGAAAAGTTACCAATCTCTCAACTATTCAGACTAAACAATGTAAGTTGAAGGCGATTTTACATTCACAAGTTCTAACAAGGGTTCGATCCGTCCGTTCAATCTAGGACCGAGTCTGGAATGGGTTGGGCACAAATTGGGAACAGGATAGAGGAATTTACCAGTGCACGCTTATTCAACAGTTCTGTTTGAAAATGGACTTAAAACTGCTAATGAAAATGTTGATAACATGAATCAGCTGAAAGCGAAATGGACAATATGAGAGTAACGTTATCGTATTGCTCGTTGTACAAGTGCAAGGATTGCTAATATCCAGGGAACTTGGGTGGGTTTATACAAATGTGACCACATACAACAGCCAGCGCGCAATGGGATTGAAACAAGATACGACATTTTATATAGTTAAATAGGTCTTCAGTTCATACGGTCTACTGACATGATTATTAAACCTGGTGACATACAGATGGACGCTCGGGCTAGCAGTGGCCTGATAGGAACGCTCATGTCAGACACAGTTGAAATTGTCGAGGTCAAATCCGGCCACGAGCAACCAAACCCATCAGGTCGCCGCGTCTGTATACATATACATATATATATTTACCATATATATACATTTACCAAAGGCGTATGTAGGTCATCGTTACGCCTCGTGAAACGTGAACACAAGGAAGGGTTAGAAAAAGATGTGGATTTGACTGACAATCCGATGACACGTTTGACGGTAACTGCACTTCCAGGTCACGGACAGCGGTAACAGCAAGACGTACGCATAACTGTGTTTATGAACGATTATGGTCAACGCAAACGGTCGACCGCATAGTATAAGCATGTGAAAAAGACAACCGTCGAAATACAGTGTGTTGAAAAAATGTCCCTCCATTCAATGTAACACGACAGTTGGCAAGTTACAGTGGAATTACCATGTTCAAACACGTACACTCAACCCACGCGACAAGTTGATTCCGTCCCCCCCCCCCTAACTCATCTCAGTTAACACTGACTTCCTAAGACATACCTTCCTTGTAAGCATAACCACAACGGAGTTGTGTTTGTGGTTTACCCAATCGCCTTACCCTCGTACTATTTTTGATCAATAACTTTCTTTACTGAGACTTTATCGAAAATAACTCTTTTCGATGAAACCAAAATTGAGTCATAGTGGTATTGCTCATTCTTCTCTTTTGCAATAGTTATTTCGTTCGCTGCGCAGAAGTGAATTATTTGACATGCATCATTTTTAATTGTGGACTAAGCACAAGCTTTATTGTCCAACACGCTAATTAACATGCTGCGCACGCGGTCGCGTTTATGAGTCAGAATTCTAGTCCACAACGCCCGCTCACGCGTCGTGTGCACTTCTGCGTGGTTTATGTGGGTGATGGACGCCTTCTATCCGGGGATTCTCCGCCTGCCAATCTTTGTCCATTGGTCCGATTCCGTTGAGCGATGGCTCGTCCGGTCGCTCGTGTTGTCCTCCATCTATCCACAGTGGGCTTTGATCGT
Source organism: Paragonimus skrjabini miyazakii (assembly GCA_014338405.1). NCBI lineage: Eukaryota > Metazoa > Platyhelminthes > Trematoda > Plagiorchiida > Troglotrematidae > Paragonimus > Paragonimus skrjabini miyazakii. The sequence goes on along the minus strand of JTDE01001734.1, from coordinate 2,989 downwards.
ATTCCAGGGGAGTGTCGAGATATTCCCCCGAGTGTTGGAACAATCGAGCCTCCGATTTCGTCGTCTATTCTATTTTGCGTGCCATGTCTCGCCCGTTGGTCCGATCCGATCGAGCGATGACTCATCCGATTGCTCCTGTTGTCCGCCATCCGTTCGTTGTGGGTTTGTGGACGTGTCTCCCTCCGCGTTGAGGCATTCCGTCAAGTGTTCGATTACTCGCCCCCTCCGCCCTGAAAATCCACCACACCATGTTTCGAAAAGACAAGTCAACATACCAGATTACGGATTCATCGCAAGGACCGATCACATCAACAAAATCGTTATCAGGATAACTTTGCGACCTTCACGAATACAGTGCATATCAAATCAGTCATTGTAAAATAGTGCATCTAGTCTAAAGTAATCCACTTCACAACTAAATACAAATAGCAAACGGAACGAGCATAATATGATGTCTTCAATGGATTCCGTTTAATACGGGAATGCAAGGATGTCTGCCACAAACAATGCCCGCTGGTGTAATCCTCCTACGTGGTGGAAGGCTGACTAGTCCTAACTCTTTTTGTGACAAGGGGTTGTGTAATGATCTTCAAATAGTACGGATAGCACTACACAATGGTTCATTCAGGATGCTCGTTGCAGCATCGAAGATCGAGGTGCAACTGCAAGAATGCAGTGAAAACGCAGATCCAACAATGGATAATACAGAACTGGATGTTGTTGAACGGTTCACATATTTGAGAAGCTACATAGCAGTGACGGTGGTATAGGAGATGGAACAGAACAGGATATCAATCCGTAGCATTCAATTATTCGACTGGTTATCTCATAGTCTGAATTTGAACCCCAACTGCGATCGGATACAGTTGTTCATAATTTGAACACACTACGTTGTGAAGGTGGAGATATGCTAATATATTGGATGATCCTGATAGCATAGCACACACAAATATACAAAACAAGCCAGACAGAACAGCGGAAACTTTGGAAGATTGTGGATAATGTACACAACTTGCCACTACCCTACGGGAACAGTTTTTGGACATCACAGATGTCCGATTGCATCTTTGTAGTGCTACGATTCTTGGACGAGTGTCTGTTGAGTAGACATAAATAGACAAACACTTCACAAGTTCTTTGTTATCCAGTAGTCCAGACAGAGGTCGTAAAGTTATGTTATGAAATAGCCGACTTGGAATATCAAACATGATGAATATATGAAGCAACAAAGTGCAGTGATGAAATACGATAAAGAGTTGTTAGATCGATCGCAGAGCAAAGTTTGCACAGTACGTGCATTCGTATTGTGATTCGGTTGGTCAGCATCAGTGTATTTGTAGTTATAGATATCGAAGGTGATCAAAATGATCAGAGTAAAGTCTCCGGCATGGCAACTTCCATTAATAATCTGGTGTAACACAAGAGATTCAATCAGTTTCATCAAGGGACAATGTCCTTTTTTGGAAGCCATCAAAGAATTCCGATTTATGTACAATTTTTGTCACAAACATGGAAGCTAGATTGCAAAAATTAAAAGTCGAACTGTAAAATAATTTACACGTTGAACTTCTAGTTCTTCAGGAATTTCGAGCAACACTAGTTGGCGCATGAAAGAGGAGACTGTGTACTGTAATGGCATGCCACCGTAGATCGACAGTGTTGCATAAACGATAACACAAATATTGTTTGATTAGCGCCATGGAAAAACCTGGATTTTTAGTTTCCGATCTATAGAGAGACAGTCCATTTTCGTTAACAATCACTGTATCAATTCAGTTTTATCAGTTTTAAAACAGCCCAATGAAATTGTTTTTGGTGTTATCAATAAGCAATCACAGGAGAGTACCATCCTTTAATCCGGTGGGTTCTAAAGTTCCGGTCTTTCAAAGTTTGATGACTGAAACCACATGGGAGATCACATTCAACACAGTAACTGCAAGTAGATGTGGATCACTCCGATAACACGAAAATCAAGATCTTGGCGATTCCGCGGCAAATGTATGACGATCATGAACTGCCGTGTAAATAGACCGTTTTATCAAGTTTTCAAAGATTATACAACTAGGAGTTTGCCACCTTTTGAGTTGCCGGGTTACACGTGTGAGGAAGTTGGGAATCGTCGTTCAACCGACACGAAGAAAAGCAACTGAGGCAATCAGGCTCAAACCCCAAATAGTAGTTATCGCCAAACTATCGCGAACTCGAGTAATGTAGTCGTATGTGTTCTACTCGACTGGTCGATGTCTAGACGAAACGAAGAATGAGGAAGAAGATGTCTTAGCACATTCCCGAATGATACACACCGGGCGGTCGCCTACAACGCATTATGACCACGATCGTGTATCATCTAATTGATACGTCCGATCAGCAAGAAAGTCGGCAGCGTCTGGCGGAGTATCTAATTGTACGTAGAATGAACAGTAGTTTAGCTGGTATAGTAATTATGTTGACGAAGTTATAATTCTGTCATACACAAGAAGGACTGAAGTCGACAACGACACATACTGTCGTCAACCAACAAAACGATAGTGTCGATGAAATAAGTAATTAACGATGGCGTTTCAGCTAGTTGGTCCCAGAGATTATCATCGAAATGGTGGACAGCTGTTTCCACCTAGCTGGTCACTTTAGCACCCCGTACGCCAGAGAGTCGAACCCGCGACCTGTGAACAAGAAGGTACTTGACATACTTGTCCGTTAGACCACGAAGTCGTGATTAATGGGAACGTGGAAGAGCAGGTAAATCACTTTACTTAGTTGTAATCTAGGACTAAAGAAAGCGCAACAAACCGAATCAAAATTCTTCGACTATTCATCGATGAGTAAGGAAAGCAACAATAAAGGTATTTATGAAGAACCTGTTTTGCTTGTGGTGAACCTAATTATCGACAAGGAGACCGATGAAGTAATTTCAAACAAGGAGGGTCCGAGGCTTGAATGCTAGCTGAGAACATTTGAAATTACACACCGGAAAGATACAGCTGGCGAT
>JTDE01001733.1:117632-129160 GCA_014338405.1 Paragonimus skrjabini miyazakii | reverse complement strand
TCCAGTTCCTTCAGTGTATTAAAATCCGATGTTGCCATAGTCAACTCCCGGTAACAGCGACCACGTGCAGGCAGAAGCTGAGGCGCGCGAGAACGAAGTGTGTATTCATTCAAACGACAGACAAGTGGTTTATATGTACAATGAACATAATAGGTATAAAGAACAATATATAACAAGAGAACGAAAGGTTAACGGACTCTACAAAGTTAACATTCTAGGTACATTTCCTAATCGGTGGTATGTATGGGAAACGTTCCCTTCGTAGCATTTTGGTTTTTTACCAGCATATTCCGTTTCACCTTCACAAACTTCGCGGATAAAAATGCCACCATGCGCTGGGTTTAACGGCGAGGTGTCTTTGAAATCAGAAAACTGTACCGTTGAATTAACATTGGAAGACTCAACTTCAGAACTCATATTACCGGTTGAATTCATCTATTAGTCTGTTATGTAGATATGCCGTCATGGGGAAAACTTATCATGGAATTTTCGAAATAGCGAGAAGTATTCCAGGACTAGCTGCTTCATGTTTACTGCAACACGGTTTACTACGGGTTTGCGACTCAGAACATTTCCAATGAAAGACATCACATTCTTAGCCAATCACAGGATCTCTTCCAACCACTATGTTGTAACATGCCTTGACGAATTGCACGCAATCGCTTCACTGTTTTTGTTTTTCTCTGCAGTATAAGAAATCCAAAAAGCCAAGTTATGGATGTCGATCGGACGCAGTCGGTGAAGTAGCTAAGCATTAATTTATTCAGTTTGTTTCAGTCTGTTTAGTGTCTACATGCATTTTTTTCCAAATAATATGTTTAATCAATTCTGCGAAAAATTTTGTTTTGTCAGTCAAAAGCTACTGATTGCAACAATGTATTGTTATTTGTTCTTTTCACCAATAACGGTGACTTTTGGAAACATAAATAATGTGTATGCGTGAATTTATATGTAAACGTATGCGAATATTTGTGGTTCCGGTAACGTCACTCATCAATAACATGAGTTGATTTTACATGTTTTGAACAGAACAGGAACATGAATCCCACAGCTAACCACTGAAGTCTTCAAATTAAACCACTAACTCTGCTTGTCCTACTCCGCCCACTGTTTGGCATAGTTTCATACGAAATGATAAAATACTGGCCAGCTGTATATCCAAATTCACTGAGCACATTTCTTGAATGTACCACTCACGTTGACCAGTGAATGGTGGTTGAAGTTTCTTTATGTTACTTTTGAAGGGTAGAATGATTTCTTCTGCCAGGTTGACTTCACTGCACTTTCTGATTGACAGTTTCTCGAACACGCGGCAGGTAGTTTTGCAAAACACTTGTTACCCACTAACGAGAAGATTAAACGTTAAACGGGAATAATTGTGGAAAACTATGTTGCATCTAACTGAGGTTGAAACTCCAAATTACACAGAGTCAACAACCAAATGTACTTGGGGAGGATGCAGAATAATGACAATCATTGATACGGCATATCAAAACTGCACTTATATGTAACTTGAAACATAAGCCCTTATAAATAATGTCGACTAGATCAAAAATGTTACATATGTTGTGATGCTCTGGCAATAGTCAGATTGGCCGAAAGTGTGAGGGTTCAGTGTTTAATTATAATTCCACATACGTTGTTACTGTTAAGAGTTTATAGGTTCATTTCTGCCGCAGTTTCTAAAACAACTATTTCACTATACACAACATGCCAACGTTAGTGTAATATGTGCCTCGTTCACATCTGATTAGTGCGCAGAAAGGCATCCGATTTACGAAGGATAATATCACACTGTTGGTAAAGGTGTTAGCTAGGTTTCGCAAAATATTGCAGTGATGCATCTTTTGGTCTACCGTCACTTGTCAGCTCAATTGTTTCCTGTGTCTTACAAAAGTTACTGATAAAATTCCGAACATATTAGAGCATAAATAAAGGTCAACATTTTGGATGAAGGTAAAAATCCCGAGAAACAAATAAGCGGTGGTTTCCGGTAGGACATAATAAAAATACATTGCTACATAGCGCTAGTCTGAACCTGTAATCTACAGCTGGTTGAATCGTTAAGTGTTACTGCATTCACAAAAAGAAACTGCACCGCAAATTTTAAAGTCAGCCTAACAGAAATAAAGCTGCTCAGATATACTTCAAATGCAACATTTTTAATGTTAGTTCAGCGGTACCTACGTTTTATAATGATATGTTTTATTTTTCAGGTGAAATCCACCACAACTGTAGACCATATCATTTACATCATTGAAACGAAGAAGGCAGCTTGTTGTAATATAACATTACAATGATGTTTAATATTCGTCAACTGAAAGTCTACAGTTGACAAACACAGACCAATAATTTATTTAAACAGTCGGATGATGATGTAAATTGTTGCGTCTTCTCGAGCACGTTTTGTTTTACAAAACGGCATATTGCAACCAAGGTAAATATCTAATGAATTTCTATTTCCTATACTCAATTTGAACGGCAATATAGCATCGGACAAAAAATAAACCAGTTTTTTAAGTTATGGTAACGTCAAAGAGAAAGTTGCGGCAGTTTCTCGGTCGCGCCGAGTATTACAGTGGTTTCATAAAAAACTCCAATGAACTCTTCGGCCCATTATACTAAATATTGAATAAGAATTATCCATACCGCTGGACAAGAAAAGCCAATCAAGCGTGAAACAACTGGCCGAAGTCAAGCATTTTGACTGCGAAATTAAATAACGTGAATTATGTGACAACGGATGACGTAACATTTTGTATGTTCTGAAAGCAAACACGAATGTACTGTAAACACTAAACGAACGCAGAATAAAACAACACAGGCCAGGGGGAGCTACAACCAAATCTCCATCAAGAGGGTAATGTATATCCGGACCATGTTATCGTGACGATCTTGAGGTCGCCATTTTGATTTTCTATGGAAAACAACGCTATTCTTCAATGCGACGGTTTGTGGCTTGTAGAGGTTCAACGGACTATGACACAACTTTTATGCAATATTTTGCCTAGATTGAGTGAAGCAAAAACTGAAGAGCTGAAATTGTTTGTCAGCTTTGTCTTCTGGGCTATGGACGCAAAATAGAACCTTCCTTGCCTGGATAAGTGAGCAAATGTGATAAAAAGAGTTGGCTTGGTTATTTTTTTTCTACAGAATTTCTGACGTTTGGATGCACATTGTTCTCAGTGAAGGTTTGGCGATTCGCTTTGATTTTACTGATGCCTTGTACCTACTTATTGTCCACATGTACTTGGTGTAGAAGTAAGTCTTAAGTGCGGTACTACATTTTTGTTTTCATATTCACCATGAACATTTCACTATGATTGATCGTCATGAAATACATATTGCGACACAGTAGATCTGTCTTTAAAAGTCATTGTATTTCAAATGACTGGTTTGGCAAGTTCATTAGCTGAAAAGAGACCGGAGTACGAAGGGCCAGGGCTGCAGGTTGAAGCACATCAGCGAAATAAACAGCATGTTTAAACGCCTGCAAGGGCTTCATGAGCTCAGCTAGAAATCTACGTCTGGAGCTCGAAATTGTCACAGCTGAACTCTGTTACCCACTAGTTTCATTGTCTCATGTGAAATCTACCAAAGGATTAAGGAAATCGACTGCCGTGACGGCATTTTTCAAGCACTTTACAATGTAATCCGCCACACCACTGTTGGACATAGAAATAAATTTTTCCTAACTGGCCTTAATTTCCATCTTCAAATTTTTTAAACTACCCACTAGCATTGTTACTTCTCTTCTCAGTAGTGAAGTTGATTGATTCCACCACAAATTACCTGAGAAATCTAGTCAGAACAGTCAATCGCCTGGATCACTTGGTGGGTTTCATGTGAGAATTTGACATAGGTGCGCACCAAAGTTCAAATGTGAAATTTTTCAAATTCATGCGTAGCTACACAGCTGAACCGTCGGGGCGCTTTTCGCGTTTTGGCAGGCCCTTTCTGTCGTTGATTTTAATCCAGTCGCACCCTCACTTTTAATACTCAGGTATCATTTAAAATAAACTTCGCCCTCTGAAGATGACTTTCAGTTGTGTCTCAACGATTTTAGAATTGGTTTCAGTAAGCTATAGTCAACGTTGAGTAAACGTACTATAGAAAGATTTATTTAAAAATCAACTAAAGAATCATGTATAATGAGAGGTTTATGAAGAGGTATTACTTCAGATGTGTTTATCATCGATGTTTATGTCATTATGTCGCCCACTCACTTCGAAACTTACTTAGGAACGGAACTCATTATATATTTTCATTACTTACTCCTGTAGGGTCAACAGTCTCTTAGAAAGCTTGCTTTGGACAGTTGATCATGAAATGAACTGGTCCTACTGTCACACGCAGCTGATGTGCTTCACGTAAATCATACAATCGTAGTACCAAAAATCAATATGGGTTCAATCTTCCATAATTTCGTACAGATTTCATCACAGTAAGAGACAGGTTAAAACTGCGTAAACACATCCGATCGAAACACTTCACCATCGCCCATGGATATCAGCTTTTGTCCATTATTCGTTTGGTAGGCTGAATGGCAAACGTTAATGAGAAACTTCCCTGCACACTTGCAGATCTAAGCACGAAGTAGTTCAGATGTTACATGTTCAATAGCATTCCACTATTCAACTTTACTGCGGGAGTTTTTAGAACACAACAGTAGTGTCATACCTCATTATCATATGTGAACTGACCCACAAACAAGCAGCTCTTGTTTCTTTTCTAATGTAATCAATCACCATTACGTGCTCACCAACTGGCACACCCGTTGGAGCTTCCAACTGTCATGAGTGATTCAAGTTCATCAAGAAATTAATGACGTCGTCAAAGTTGTTGGCAGATTAATCACGAGAAACTGGTGGTTTCATTTACAATCTCAATCTGTGTTTTTGCTGTCAAGGACGCGAAATGAATAGCAATTGAGGTGTAATAACTGCCAAAGTTAGGGAGGTTTTAAGATATGTTTTCAGGTCCACTGATGACACAGGTCACTCTACGTACTCAACAATTGGAATTCCAGCCAACAACAGAATCAGATGTTCCGTAATGTTAAAAATAATAACCGTTGCGATTAAGATAGAGGCAAAACCGCAAGGCTTAAGTTTATTAATAGAAAGGAGGTGTAGCAAAACTTGTTCAGACTATTATGCATCCAGAGGTATAATAAAACTTGAAAAAAAGATATTCATAATTTACCAAAATGGAACAGGTTTTAATTGACCACGATGGGATTTTACGTGACAAATTTAGAGTATATGAGCGGAAATTTATAACCTGGTTTGTGTTCTTATTTTCAGTTTCAAATGTAAATGCTTGGGTTATGACTAAACACTATAGTTCCCACAGTTTTCCGTGCATATAACACCTTCACTGACAAAATGAAGTTGTGTGGATTTCACGTTTGTGACTAGAGCAATATATCAAAGTTATGAATCGTGGGCCAGGCTGGAAGCCTCGGGTCAATCAATTCAGAAAAATGGTTACTTCAGACAAAACTTTCTTTTGAGCATAACAAAACCTTTTTGACGATATTTGTCCCTTTAAATTGTATGAAACTTTTATTTTTCAATGTCATAAAACATTTTACTCCTCTTACCTTAGCGTTTAGTACGGTAGTATTGTTTGTTGTGTCAAGTAAAATAACGCCATCGTTACTGTCAGACTTATAATGTGGAATACAACTATTTAGCGTTCTTAAGCAACGGAATTGCAACATGCCATTATTGCACCATTCCTTCACTAGCATCTTTCAAAAAAGGGCCAGAAAGTCAACAACTGAGAGCATATGACTTAACCTTCAGATTTAAAGGTTTTGAGCCCCTTCATATGCAGTGAACTCCTTATCCGATTCAACAATACTTGGGCAGGTGATGCATTATTCATATAGATTGAACATCACCCACAATTGATCGCAGCTGTCGCATTCCCATAAACTTTCCAACTAGCTCCTTTCGAAAAGAAGTACGGCAGTAAAATCCCTTACTACTCCTCGGTAATGTATTATTCATTGGGGAGGCAGTGATGGACCATTCTCCCCGTCAGAATGCGGAAATTGACGACGGTTAACGGAAGCAATCCTTCGTGGGAAAATTTTTCGACGCAGGCGTTTGCAACCTAAATGGCAAGCTTTGCAAACATACCAATAGGGAAACGTTCCTTTTCTGCACTTCGGGTCATATTTGGCTACAGTGACTGTGGAATTAAGAATTTCATGCTTGCAGTTATTAAGATTTAAAAGAATGAATATGCTATACATAGGTTCCGAATAAGCACCCTGAATTTTAAAGCTAGATTTTTATGTATGTATATTTTCGTTCATCCACGTTCTAGATTAAATTTTTCGTGATATTTGAAGATCTTATTGTTTTGTGTTGGGAGAATATCAGATTTTGATTCACCCTCATTGACATTTAGCAGCTCAGTAGAATGTTAGTACCATGGCCTCTAGGTCTTCTGACAGAAAATAATTTCACAACGAAGTCAAAGCAAGAAGTTCAGCAGCAAGTACAGAATATTCCCTGAGGAATTTGTAGTTGAATAATATATTGATTGCTGTCAGGTACAACAGTTAACCAAAACATTTAAAAAGATTAAGTATAATCCACATCAGAATTCGTTTGCCATATAAACTTGAGAATAACCATTTTTCTTCCCCCGTGTATAGGTAATACAAAATTCCGATGAAAAGATGAGGCAGTGTTTTGGCAGCCAATTTTGATGACACGCTTTCTTAACTTTTCCAGTGCTATACTGATGCAAACAAGGTGTTACTTCTTGTTATTGTTCGGTGAGGTCAGGCAAATACACTCGACGAGTGCAATGACGCAGGGAGTGAAATGACCAAATGGAGTGCTGCGATTAACTAACTATCCCAAAACGTTCATCGGACGTCGTGATCACAGACATGCACTTAAGTAACCTGGAATTGTTTACGTCGCCTAGTCGTGAGCTTTGGCCTGTGCCGGAGTAATCTCTTTCATACTACTTAAGAGGCTTACTTCTCATCTCTGGATCAGTCACTTGATCTCATTTTTCGGCGACAGCTGCGATGGTACATGTGGCGCAAAAACAGACGGAGGACAAAAGAAACGGGTCAACGAGAATCTACTATTAAGGCCGTCCTGGGTTTTATTTCACAAAAACATAACTGCATACCAAACGGTTAAATTTCAGCCTTATCTTTCGTCAGCCGTTCCGCTTGAATGAACCACACTACTGACGTTGCTTGTCGTTCTGTTTGATGTTACTCCACTAGAATGAAGCTGAAGATTAAAATGAAAAACGCCCACCACATTTGCTTACTTAACAGTTTCGCAATCTCTTCATCGTATGTAAGAAATTGACTTCTCCAACGTTGTTTGCAGCAGATAGATTAAGTTTCTTTCCGTTTACGTTGAACTAGATAAAATGCATCTTTGTTCATAAGATTTCCAGTAAAAATCCAAAATTTCCCTCTTTTTCATTTGTTTATGTATACTTTTATCTGCTGATAGTGAACCGTTATCAGTTTATCGTCACTGCTAATAAGATGGACACATCAAATTCGGCAACACTTTATACCCGTTAGACGGTGATTGTATAGTAGGAAAAGAATTCACCTTGAACTTAATCAGTACTTCAATGTCCTCAAAGCGATCGCTTATGCCTGCATCGCTGTAATATACACTTAGCTCTCATATTCCTAACCATGGGCCAGGCTGAGTTGTGGAGCCCTAGGACGTACCGCTTCCGTGCCCTCTGCGGACAGGACAGTCGGTTGCACTAGGCGTACACACTTCATTCAGAATGCCTACCATTCAAAGAAATACACACGACACATGCGCAATCTAAGTTTGAGTTTATCAGAAAACTGGCATTAACTACGATAACCGAAATCATTGATTATACGCCAACATCCGGAGATTTGCTAATGACAAATTTTATTTTGGAATATTCATCACCAAAAGCATAATTAGGAAGTGAAAAAATCGAGGATCGAATATTGCCGAAGAAAAGATACATTCATTCCCTTGATACCTAATTTACACTACGAGGGGTTGGTGGACATAATAACCAGCTGCCTACCACTTTAGCAGAAATAACCGTATGTGAGTCGTTTCAAAATGAGGAGAATGCCAACAAGTGTAATGTTAACATAATGAATAAATAACGGGCTTCTTATATGTTACAGGAGGAGTTGTGTTAACATGGTAGCTGTTATCCATTTTGAGTGATCTTTCATTAGGTGATATCAACTTCCACACGGTGATAAAATGATGATCAATGACTTGCGAATGAAACTTTACTCGGATTGAGAAGCGTTTCCCTCCTAACACGGATGGTGTGCGCTCAACAGCCCAAAAACCATCGTGTGCGTAAACTTTCGGGTTAAGACACTATTTTTGGCAATTCACGAATAAATTAACTTGAAAGAGTTTGACACTCACCACACATTCCCATTCAAATTGGATTAAAACAACTGTCTCAGTAATCTTAGTTCAACTACTTGTCAGCGTTTTAGCAAACGAAGAGGGCGTTGGTGGCAAGGGAGTGCACTGACGGCAGGTAACAGTATAGAAATGGAAACCACTTCATCCTGTGGATTACACCGTTTTGTTAGAGCAGTACTGTCAGGTAGCACGTATCGAACCAATCAACACAATTCAGATGACCCGTTTAAGTTTACTTGACCCACAAAGCTACAAACAGATGGCTGTGAATAAATCATATCCAAAAATGAAAGGTCACTGAAGTCTAGAATGTAAAGCTCATTATAATCAAAACGTTTTGAAGATTCAATGATTGTATCACATCCGATAGTCTGTGTCTGTCATGAAGTATGCCAGTAATGTTGAGTTTTATTAATTGAAAAATTTACTGAGAAGTGATTACTCAGATACTTCATAGCCAATCACTTCCAGAGGAAATATAAGGTTAGAGATTTACTTCGATGGCGATCAGCACCTTTCAACGATCTTGTCATAACATGAACGCAGATGCAAATCTATATGAAGCACCACTGTTGCACATTGAGGGATGAGGTTGAATCAAGCACAATCGAGGCATCATACCTGTTTGCGATAAGTGTCCGTTTTTCGTTTCCATTTTGAAAAAATAAGCAAACGTTCAGTAGATAACTATAAGCAAAATCCCAGGCCAACAAATGACAAGCAGCACGAGATATTAACAAATATAGGACGAACGTAACGCATGCTGTCAAAGTATGAATTATACGACAGTGCATGTTGAAATGGTTAGTCCGAAGAGTAAATGAATGAATGAATATTCATTTATCCCCTTAGGTAATTCTTCACTTAATGTCATTTTACTGGGTAGCTGCCCAGCATTTTATGCGCAGGGTACACGTTTTGTCTTGCTAACTTCACATACTGACTTCTCCAGTTGTATGAAACCTGCATATGCAATTGCGTTATGCAGCCTGAATCAAACCTATTCGGTTAAGTAATCCCAAATATCACGAACAGGTAACTTCCCAAGCGTTTGAGGTGTATCATTTGTCACAGACTCATGAGCCAGTTATTTCGGTGAATCTTTTAGTTCAATTTGACACAAAACAAGCTTTCAAAATGGTCTGCTGTGATGTTGGAGCCAACGAAACACTTACCAGTTAAACATACGAATGGGAAAGACTGATTTTTATGAGTGGGCTGCTGACAAAAAAAATTAATGATTCATAGATAAAGGAAGTGCCACTAATTATTATAACATACAAAGTTTGAATTTGCAATCTTGCGTGGTTGCATAGTAAAACTTGGTAAAATGTCCTGTTCATACTGTTATATTTGTTGTAAACGCAACAACGGCCTGATTTTGTAAACTTTTTGAGTAATTTTAGTCAGGCTGATACACCGCAATACCAAGTTTTAATCACGTTCTAAGGTATACAGTTGGAATTTGAATTCAAAGTAAATCGAACCAGTAAGCTAAATGGGACTTGAAAGCTGCGTAATCGATAATTTTGTCAGAATCAATGGCAGAAGTATACCTACGAACACATGAGAACATGTATTGCCGTTACTATAAAAAAATCATAAAGATTTAAGTAAAATATTTTGCCTTTCTAGTGTGCATGAATATAATGTGACTTAAAAATCATCACTAAACCAGGGTAACAATACAAATTTGTCTGGAAAGAATATAGGTTGAAGATTAATAACCAATCCAACTGGAAAAATTCCATTTCTCTTACGACTGTTTTTGGCCAAGCCAGGTATATTTAGCCTGCTGTAAAAGTAACGAATAAAATAATATTGAAATCTTTCAACACGGTTAAATACTGTTTTTTGTAAAATCTTAGTAAACTGTCTATCAAAACTCACTTGGCTTTTATCGCCTGACAGAGATTACGTGAATAAAACATTAATTCGAAAGGAACTAAATTTCTTCAGTTTTAGCATTTAATCGTTATCTCAATCTCATGTAGGTCGTTGCGCTTGTCACACAGTTCCTACAGATTTCCATTCCAGTTCATCCTCTGTTCATAGAGTTGCTCAAACACATCGGCCGCATGAATCTTTTCCATTGCAAAGGGCCCATGCACGTTTACACACAATTTCACAAGTCTTCCCTCACCAGTTAGCTCTTCCAATGTCCTACCGTGACACCGTCAACCTAAAATAACTCAGGCACACACACACAGTGCAAAAAAAGTGCACACGAAAGAACACAAAGTAAACGTTGTCAACAAGAACACCAGAACTAAGTTTGCGTACAGTTCACAACGAAAATAACGAATCAACGTATTATTGAACTTTCGACTGGGGTTGAGGCATCCTCACTGTTGATGAGCACTCTCACAATCATGGGTTAAAGGTTCACTGCCATTTTCAAACTGGTGCGGCTATTCAGCGAGACTTGTACAGTAAAAACACAATAAGGTCGCTGAAGATCAGTGACAGCTAGATGGATTGAGAAGACTGCAACTCATTGCAATTCCTCTGCTAAAGACGCGTTAAACACGAAGTTCCAACTGACTGTTTCCATTTACTTTACATTTGGCGGGGAGGCTCTACAAGTCAGCATCCTTCATCAGTGTTACTGTTTTTTTGTCCAGTTATGTCAAACTACTGTTGCTAATACTACTGTTGGTAGGTGAAATAACACGCCCGAACAAGTGAGTGTGAAACATCATCACGAAAACCTATTGGAACTTTACAAGCGGAACTAAAGATTACACAAGGTAAGCAATTGCATCTGTGGCACCCGACCTAACTGAAACAAGAAATCATACTGGAAGCAACCAGTACTCTTGGTAAGCCTAACACACTAATAGAAAGTTACTTTGACCCCCACAGTAATAATTGTCACCATTAGTACTCACCTAAAATTAGGCGATCTTCCAATTTAAAACAGTTCATTCCCTTCAGTAGTTTGAACAAAACAGGTAGAACACGAAAACTGGTAGATGCAAGTATTTCGTGTTGACTCATCAGTACCAAATTTACAATAACATGAAACGGTGTTTTATATCGAACAGTTAGGGGTGGGTAGGATGGATAGTTGATTGATGGATTAGAAAA
>JTDE01001733.1:80704-117532 GCA_014338405.1 Paragonimus skrjabini miyazakii | reverse complement strand
TGTCTTGTGTACAGATTCGTCTTGCGCGTGTGAATAGTGTATTCACTAGTGCTCGTTTTTGATGGACCGGTGTGAAACTACTAAAGTTTAGGTATTGACCTGACCATGTGGATTTCCTATAAACACTTCTTTTGATAGAGCCATCCTCCCGGCGACTTATGATTTACACAGTTTATTTGGGTAACCTGTAAGCTCAAGGCAAAGTTTATGCGGTCACCATCATTTTATTGTTTAAAACCATCGGTTCCCACTGTGTACTTGATAATGCGAAATATTCATTTATATAAATGCAACAACCCGGCGATCCACTATTCATTAGATTAAAGCCCTATCCGAAAGATAGATCAACTCACCTAGCACAAAACAAATATATGTGCGACTAACATTCAGTTTGCTGTTTAAAGGATGGAGTGATACGGAACTAGGTTAGTTGAGTCAGAAGTTCCTAGGACTTGCCTAGTTAATCCAACAGGGTTTGACAGCACTATATCAATGAGCGAGGTTGACAGCGTGACCTGATTTTATCTCGGTGACCAAAAATGTCACTGAAAATGACATGATAATCCCAGTTAGAGTAATTTGGTTACGCAAACGTTAACCACATTAGAATAATTAGTATCGGTTAACATCATCAACATACAAAATTATTCACTTATAAAATCATTATCAAACTCTGGTTTGTGATAGTAGTTACGTTTTACAAGTTTTCAAATCTTAAACATCTCAGATAACTGGTACATGCCATAATGAAATCAACTTGTTACGGTTTCGAATGCAACCAACAATAGTGATAATATCTAGATAACGAAGCCAAAACACAGAGAGTTGCTTGTTGATTCGACGATGTTCAAAAATGAGTATTCCAAAGATAATTTTATTTAAGTTTTCTGTCCTGTTCATCTTAATCAGAATAAACTGTGTACATTCGAGCCATAGCAATTAGTTCAGCATTTACCTTGGCTATGACACGGAAATGTCATCATAATCAGTGAACTAATTAGAAAAATTAATCAGGCAAAACATAAATACGTACTACAATCTTTTTTGCCAAGGTCACGTAAGAAGTGTTATCCAAAGATTAAATGAGGCCGGATTACGTGTTGATATGTGTCAGACGAATCAACACAGCAACACGCTAAATAAGCAAAGGGCTCGAAATTCGGAAGCAAATTAGACCGAGGTATATACTGAAAAAACACAGTTCATACACAATATCCTTGCTAACTACAACTCGAACGAAAACAATTCAGCTGTCATTGTAGGTTCATTTGTCGTATACGTAGCTCGTTGCCACAAGCCATTGCAAGTGAATAATAACTTTTACGATGAGCTAAGATTTCTTGTAATCACTGGATTTCAGAAGATGATTGCCAGTGATCATTCAAATTAATTATTTTGTGTTAGATGATGTGTCGCTAATTTTGCGACGCAAAAGCTTTAGTTTTTCTCGCAAAAGTTATGGTCAAAATCTCCATCTGAAGTGTAACCTGAAATATTAATGAGTGCCAACAAGTCAACGCTGTTATTAAAAGGGAACTGTTAGAAGTACTTATGTGAATAAAAATGTGTTATTAAAGTTATGGTTTCTCAACCTGCACTATGTGAACAAGGCTGAAGGCCAAGGCAGTTAAATATTATTTTCTCTATAGATTTACTCATAATATCTTTGGTATTGCGAAAACAAATTTCACTTAACACGACATTTGCATGTTCTGATAACAACCCTCCAAAGTTCATACAAGGACAAATCTCGTTGGAGGACAAATAAACATGATTAAAAACCGAGAAGCATTAAATTAACAACATGTGAATATGCAAGCGACAGTTGTGTACAACTTTATTTGTTACAGACATGGAAAAATTGACTGCATGAAAACAAAAATATTTGAATGATTAAAAGACAGACTGTCTTTAACAAGTTTGAGTCGAGCAGATGTGATAATTGCATAGTTAATGGCTCGCCAGAATAGGGAGGGAGGAATACGATCATACTGAAAACAAAATACTAAGACAGTTTGAGAAAATCACAGATAAATTATTCTCAGGATTTCATCATAGTCCCCAAGTCATCACAAACTTCATATGTAAATATAACGCAGGGTTTTATGGGAGGATAACGATTGTTTGAAGTTAGTCCGTGAACTATGTTCACAGTCGGTCATAAACTTATGGTGTGTAACTAACGGTGCTTGTCCAACTAGAACGGTAAATATTATTAACACAGACTAAAAGCTCAACATCAAGCAAGTTATCATTTCATTTCAGATACAAATGCTGTAATAGTGAAGATCCGGGGATTTAGTTTATTTCAAAATTGATCACCACCCACACTCGATCGCGGCCTGAATTGCAGAATCTTCACTATTGATTCAAACCATGCTCAGTTGGTTCAATTAAAACAGAAACTTCAACCTAACTGAGAGGTCCTGATCACGGGGTTATCGACTGCATAGAACAGAGTGATTCTGTTCATTCTCTTTTCGAAATGATCGGGCAAGGCGAACACTATTGATATAAGGTTATGGTTGAGCGTTTGGATTTGATTATTCGGTCATACCTATTGTAAAGTTGCCGGCGTTGTGGTTAACATGCTAGTCTCAAAAGCACGCGGGTCAGAGTGCGAAATCTGATCCGGACAGGGATATGCACTACTGATGAGCTCTAATAAGAGCGAAACTCGAGTCTAATGTTTCCTTTCTAAGTGGGCTAGCCGAAAGGCTTATCTGAATGCACAGGCCGCGATTGACTGGATTGGTGTAATCGATTTCGATTACAAGACTTCTGAGGAAAGCCACCCGAGGTGGTTGAAACGTAACGTTGTGTTATTCTCAACCCATTTATCATTAATGTTTATGCTGAAGATCCCTTGGTAATCGAGCGTTCTTTTTGATGTTTAATTAATTGGGAGTTTGATATTCTGGGACGTTGTATACTACTTCAAATCTCTATGTCGGTTCTAGACTAACTTATCACACGTCCATCATGAAGTAATGCGGGAAGGCGGTAGTTAACCCTAGTTCTCTTTCATGCACGTTTTGAAAAAGAAACATTCGATGAATTCAATACGAATGAACGAGTATTTAAAACCTACGCATGCAGACTCACACTAACTTGGATTGATTAATCGAGACATTCATCACTTCCGTCCACAAACTTGAATGAATAAGAAAATTCCAACTTGGTAAAATAATACATTGAAAAGTTAACAAGTCAGAGGCCCAGTTATTCATGATTGTGTCACTGTCTGGCCATCTTATGGTTTTAGCTTCTACTAGTGGTCGATTTGGACAAACATCACTGCATCTGACGCTGATCTAGCATAAAATGTGGTTGTCCTGTCCACCGCTGACTAATATTTCATTATTTGACTAGCTGGTACTACAGGTGGATTCTCTTAATGTGCGTGCCGGCAAAAACAAATAGCTGTACGCAACAACCTCAACTTGGAGGTCGATGATGGTCAGACCACGTGAGACTGTCCACATCATCATGAATAAAAGATCCGTTTATTAAACGGCATGACAGTGAACCGTATGTGTTCATTATAAACGCGTTTATCTAACAATAATTCCAAATAATTTCAATGTCATAGATACTGAAAGTTGAGAAGGACAGAACCTGCTTCTGGTGCGCCAGTTGAAACTAACTCGACACGTGTTTAATTCATTTGGGTATTCCTAACGACAATGGGACGCCCTATTCTCAGATATATAGAGTGCAATGAAAAAAACGGAATGAAATAGTTTAAATCTTGGAATAACTCGGTGCGCTTCAAAATTACAGAGAACACATCATAGATATGACCCCAAATATTCGACTTTTCCATATATCCTGCCTGTTCCTTGCTGTGAAACAATTTGAACCCTCAAATATTCCCGCTCAATATGGATAAAATTCTAAGTGATTTCTCTCATTCCAATGTTATTTCTAGGTGGAAAACCAAACTCGTAACCAAGAATGCATTTGTGATTTTCGCATTTTTGCACAGTCAGAAATGAAAAACATCTGCACGGTATTTAATATATTTCGTAACTGCAAGCATATTCAGTTTACAGACAGGTTGCAGTTGATTGCAAACAGATTCCATCCTTTCCTTGTTCATTAGAGATACGGTGTACTCAAATAGATCAATGGATATGAAATGATTTCACTGGACACGTTTTACATTTTACGTGGTGAGTGCAAACAATTAGGTATTAGTAGTGTTCAGTTGCTTAGTTTGCAGGACGAATTCTTACAACGCCTGCATCTTTGACGTCAGCTATTGACCCGGCACTTTATAAGCAATCTCTAAGACGTAAAGCCGCATCAAGCAAACTGGATAGTGACTGGATTGAAAATGTGTTCTGAAGGTTACACAGTCAAGTTAAAGTGGTCCTATTGTTTTTCTATGGACTACAAACGTGGTTAAATAAAATAATTTGTAACCAGGACAGCTCGCCTCTAAAACCTGTCATTCAATGAGTACGGTTTGGCTGTTTCACATCAGGGAGTCTGTCAATTAGTATTCAATAACTTCGCTCCGTCAAAGATAACTTGTCATCTAAAAATATTCATCCTGTGATCAGACTTTGTAAAAATGTCAATAAACATTTTTTATAGTCATTGAGATCTCGAGACATCATAGCAGATAAGCTTACTCGCACAAACTTAAACACAAGAGATTTCAACCTTTCTATTTTTTTCAACTTCTGTCTTGTTTGTCCAGTTCCTCTGCCTAATCACCGTCACTCCTCATTGAATAATAGCACACAGGCCTTTTGTTTATAAAAAAAAGTAGCTACCTACCTAACAACACTGAAGAAACGTGTTTCAGTCCTGAAAGCTTGTTACTTAAGAAAGTCTAACGTTCCATGTCTAGTTTCTGTTTTAAGTGTCATAGGCGATGTGTTTTCCTCTCAATTACGACCTGTTAGTAGTCAGATGGTTTTGTTAGCATAAATCGGATTGCAGCAAGCTTTCCTCGGAATGAAAAGTTACTTGATATACCCAAATCTTTTTCTTTGGGATGTAGGTTATTTTGAACAATTGCTTGTCACCTTGAGGTAAGTTTGCACCTTCGTTTAGAATTAGTGATCGCAACACATGATAAACAACCTGTATGAACATTATTTTCTAGACGTGAACATTCCTAGACCTATGTGTTTCGGCAACGTTTACGTCAACATTCTGTGACACATGCTGGATACCAGTGTGTTTCCAACCAAGCCGTGATCTAGAACGAGAATCGAAGCTGTACATCGCACAAAAATAGCTCTCTCAAACACCCCCCAATGAATAAATTTGTTCAAACCTCAGCCATTGTATTGAAAAAGGACTGTATTCAACCTTACCGATCGTCATATGCGGAACAATGTGGCTGATAACATAATCCAATTGTTGTTAATGAGGAAATGAAGATTGAGAAAGTATTACGCACAGTTCTTCTTAAGTAACGGTCGGGGAGAGAAAATTATGCCATCAACAAGGCACCCACTTCAGAAAGATGCAACCGGCAGAATGTTCAATGTAACAGAGTTACATTTCACACAATTTTGTGACTATGTAGACGCAAGCAAATCCGTTATCGAAAGTTTAGTCTTTTCCTTTCAGGGTAGCTCGAAGTAAGTACACATCAGTAATAATACTCTTATGTACAGTCTATCAAAAATGTAATTAACCGTAGATTGGAAAATGAGTTACATTATAAAGGATAAAAAGTATGGTATTCGAGCTCGTATGACAAACTCCAGTTCCTTGTATCGTCTGATAGAACGGTATTGTATTACCTTCATCCAACGTCTTATACATTACAACTATGTTTTATAATTTATTCAATTACCCCTGTGTTTTGTTGCAACAAACCTCTAGGTAATTGCGCGCTTATGAAAAAGACTTAGAAAACACGTTGTTTATTTTAACGCTTTCATCGTTTCAACGATGTAAACATCGTTGATAAATGGTAATGAACGTTTAGTACAATAGAGTGTCCAGCAGATATTTCAACCTATGCCGGTCACATCTTGAGTCTTATCGAATTCGACCCATACATATAAACAGAAATAACTGATGTATCAGAGAAACCGTATTTAACTCACTGCGTGATGTAACCAACCTGATTTCTCTGATGAATTACTGTACTTAGGCAACAGATAATAAATATTTAATCGCATTTGTAACGGTAGAACTTAATTAAATTTGAGTAGATTTTCCATTTGGGTTCAAGATTTGCCTATGTAAACAGGCAAAACACAGCAGGTTTTATGAACAAGTACGTATAAATGTGGTTCCTAGACAATGAGTTATTGAAGCCCATTGGAGAACGCAGTTGGATTCATTGTAACAGAGCTTTCCACACTGTAACCACAAACAGTGCAAAATTCACAAGTACCTGTGTGTTTGTCTTTCGAATCGTTTGCATTCTAACAAACACATTTATATCTGCTGTCCAAAATAAACAAATAATGCGTTCTATCGAAGGTCAGCACTTCTCTCTCAGTCCTTGTGCTCCTTTTGCACTGAACTGTTTAAAGTTCATTCCAGAGTTAACCATCCCGAATATGACATCTATCGTGGATCAGGAATCCATTTGAAACAACACGACGGACCACGTTGTTCGGAACTACTTTGGCATAGTATAATCAAATACTGAATGTACGCACCTTTTCAAACTTTTGTCGAACACACCAATACACCTTAATCGCCTTTTCTCAGTGTACAAGGTTCAGTTGTAGAAACCACTGTATGCAACCTTCGCTTGTTACTAAGCCAACAAAGCGTAGGCAAACAGGAATTAACTAGCTTATGGCTGGCAAAGTACAAACTTGTTAAGGATTGGTCTACCGAGAAACACGTTTTAGTGTTTCGATAGCACGGACTGGAATCATTAGACTGTTATTAAGGCGCTAAGCCTAATAACTAATGACATTTTAAATGCAGTTTTCACTGGGAAGTCACTGTACTATATAAACAGCCTTTTTCACCTGTGCATAAAAGTGCATGTGGGCAACCAATTTAACTGGACATAAAATATGCAATACTCAGTTTCCGCAAAACCACTTGAGACATTAACTTTCCGGTACTCCACGACAAAAGTATCTGGCAAAGGCACATAAATGGGCAGAAGCGAATCCACCTACTCCAAGCACTGTTGAAGAGGAATGTCTATCCAGATGTGTTGGAAAGCGAAACGACCCTAAATTTAGAAACTAGTTTCGCATGTTTTATACGAACTTCAAACAATTCCTTAGCACTATTTCATATGATAGAAACAAACACCCACAGACTGATGGGTGAAGATAAAATTGACAAACTATCGAATAAAATTATACCGAAAGGTTCGCAACACATTGTAGGTGGAAACAACACGAACATCTGTTCGTTTCTAAACGACAGTCAGGAAGCGGTGACATAAATTTCAGAATCCCACAACGTATATAACCAAATGTCATGCATTATTCTAATACAGGATTTGTGTATAATAAATACATTCGCCAGTGTAATTAAAGAGAGGTTAGCTCCACTACTGATAAATGCTATAGGATTTGGTTTTTATATGTTGAACATCAACAGGTTTATTTATTTCTGTGATTTCAGTTTGCACCGTCATTGAGAATTCCTACATGAACATAGTTACTACAACCTTTAACCCGGTTCATAACAGAAGCAAAGTCATCATGAAGTCAAACAAAAACGTCCAAATGATTTTTTAAATGCTGACATAATAACAAAAGCTGAATAACAAGCTGAACTAGATTTTCTACAAGAAACGTTCATACAGAATAGCTACCAACTGCGTTCCATTCGGAAGGCGATGCAGTAAATTCGAAACTTAAATCACCTTCGTTCCAAAATGTGTTGTATTTATTATTCTCACTTTCAAAGAAAACTCCATAGCCGAAGTTATCGCAAGGAAGCTCAGAGTGTTAGTCGAAACGACCTACCCTGCCGCTCAGTTGTGCAGGAGTTTCTGTTCATCACCTGTTATCATATTACTACTCAAAGATTAACTTCCTTGTTCTACAACCAGCTGTTGTGTTTACTCATTTATTTGCTGATGTCGAGCATCACACATTGGCCGTACTACAAGACGACCGTCTGATAGGGTGTGTGAAAGATATCCTGCATAGTTGACCAGTATTGTGATCAAAACGGTTTCAAGTGTGGTTGCTACTTATCTGACCGACTATAACCATTCTGTCAATAGGAAAGGTGCCCTTCAAATTCTATACCGTGTTAATAAATCGACCAAAAATGTTGAGATTCCAAATGTTGACCGTTACCGAGGCTAATAATATCCGATTGCTCAACCCTTACCTCTGCGCTCGGAAGAAGTTCGTGCGGACACCTAATCTTCCCTTGCCCATTATCAACCAAGCCTGTAATAGATTGCGTAACCGTTAACAAATACGCCGTCCCTAAAATGTGTTGACGGTTTTTCCAACCCGCTTCAGTTACTGTTTTTATACTTATTATGTTGTGACTAACCTGATTACTAAACACAGAAAGCAAGTCTTCAGTAATTTGCTGTTCTCATAACTTGATTTAATATTTTTGACGGAATTGAACTGAGGAAAGATGGTCGACTGCAGTTAACAAGACAGCTACTAAGTTTCTTCTTGGGGCGATGGGGCAATCAGACCATAACTAACGAGCAAAATGGCTGTGTACTTAAACACGATGACTCAATCGTGCCGAAATTGAGGTCGGTTGCGCAGTTGCCAACATGCTTGTCTCAAGAAAGCACGGCCGGAGTTCTAGTCTCGGCCGTGGCAAGGATTTGCACTGCAGACGAGCTCTAACAAGAACGAATCTCCAATCTAGTGCTTCTTTCCGAAACGGGCCGACGGAAAATTTTATGGGGATGGGATAGCTGTTATTAATTTTGAACGTTATGCAATTCATAAAGTAAGTTGATTTTAACGTTTTGTGTGAGTCTCAAAAGCGGCTATTCATCTACCTCGAAAGTTGAATATTTCGAAATTTACAATAAGTCACCCATACAAATAAGACACATATTGTAAATTATCTTATAACAGCAAGAAGAAGAACATGTAATCTATTCGCACAAGCGGATATAAAGTGATCAGTATATTATTCACAAAGATTCACTTAACACTGAACGATAATCTAACACGTACATTTATAAAGATGTGCTTTGTCTGCAGTAAATTTTGTTTCAGAAACGGAATGTGGCACCATGGAATAATGTCGGCAACCAGGTTTTTTAATCTATATCCCCTTTATTCTATGCTTCTTCTGGTGTAATTAGTCGATGGGCATTCCCACCAAGCTTTCACCCGGTAGTTCTCGAAACCGGTTTTCTCGTTCTCTCTCTGCACTTAAATAAACCTGATGAAAATTAACCTATGGGTATCCAGTATTAAAATAATTTGTCAACCTTTGCCTGTGACAGTATACTGTGACCAAAATGCTGTTGAGCAATAATTTAACTAGTTTCACACAAAAACCCGTGAGGATTAGCTGATTTTCTTAATTCATCATTAATTCAATGAAAATATATGGGTTCACTTAAATCAAACAGTGTATAAACAAGTCAGAGTGGATGTCACTGGTTCATGTACAGCGTTGTGAAGTATACTAAAATCTATAGGCTAGCCACTCAGACAGCAAATCACAGTTTTGTTGATGAGTAGATTGATACTCCAACAATGGAGTTTCCAAAATTTTTCGAGTGTTGGCTATCAACAAATTGCTTTGGATAAAGTCTTAAGATGAAGGACTGCCGAGAAAAATAAATTAGTGAGTTCGTACCCAAAGACACGCGACTAAGGTAATAAATCCGACGAAAGTTTACTGCCGCTTACTAAAAGTCCGAACATTTGACTAGATTTAAATGGTTCTATTTTTTGTAAACCAATCTCAGTACTTATAAGTTGAAATTATAGAGTTATCTGCGGAGGTTATAATTTTATCATGTCACACCAAAAGTAACCAGTAACAGCCAGAGCTGCATGTTCAGCATAGAGACTAAGAGGTGAACAAGTGCCCGTTTGCTTACTTCAGTCGATTAGAATTAATTGTCACCGAGGTAAATAAAAGTTATTCCTTGGCAAAAGTCTGGAGTTTGCTCTTCTAAGTAGAGACAGGAATGAACAGAACAGTTGACATAAATCTTCGTTGCAAATTTTCTCTAGCCGGTTTCTTAAAAACTGAAGTAATTTTTTATTATCCGACTAACAGCAACGCTTCTATAGCTCGATAATTAGGTCACAAGGAAAAGATGGACCAGCGGGTAGAACAAGCTGGATTCACCGCAGTTTATTTGATTCGGTCACCGTATGAATTAATTTCATTCCCCCTCTTATTTCGTAACAACAACAATCGACAACTAGTCCCAGCATCCAGGTCCTGATGCGGTGCCTGACAAAGGTTCAGACCAAATAAGTAGAGGATTACTCAATGTTTCTTAAACTTCCGCTGGTTTTGATTGCTTCAGTTCGAACATCACTCACATCTGATTCCAGCCCTCGTATCCGAAGTAGTCCTACTTCCGGCTCACTTCGAAGGGAAGCAACAAGATCGAATTACGCTTCTTTGATAGCTCGTCAGTAGCGAATGTTTCTTTCCGGTCTAAAGTTTGCAATCCCGCCTCGTGCTTACAAAACCACCATGTCATCCACGACGCCATATTTTCACAACTGGTACGACTGAATAGTCAAATCCCAACACATAAACACAACCTCGGGCAAACAACAGTCAGCCTGTTTGATCATTTTAAAAGGAGATTAAGCAAAATTGCACGGTCCGATACAATCGATAACTCTTGATCAGGACTCCTCTTTTAGATCGATGTTAACCTCTTTGTTGAATCATGTCAGCTTGATTCAGATCTGTCATAGAAGTTCGAGGATTTAAATGACTTCAGACTGAAAACGATTTACACAAGGTTGTGTTCGAGAGTTTGGATATAATCACTCAGTCCTCTCTATTATGAGATTACAGCTCCGTAGATGATAAGCTGGTTTTGCATGCACCAGGATAACACTGCAAATTCCGGTCCAGACTTGGATATGTATTAACGGGTAAGCTCTCATGGAAGCGCAATTCTGCTCCAGTGCTTCCTTTCGAAATGGGCCGTCCGAAACGCTAATATGAGTGTAGAGCTTGCGATCACTTGTTGGCAGTGTTCGAGTCATAATATTCAGTGTTTGTTGCTAACTCTCAAAGACCGTAACTAGGCTGAATGAATGTTACAGACCGCCGTTAATGGTGAACCGACGTATTGGCTGTACCGTGTTGACTTTGTGACCAGGTCCACAGGGCTAGCGTCATCCAACGGATGAATTTTGATGGGCTTGCAAAGTTTGTACAGAGCTTTCAGGCTGTATCGGTGAGCTTATTAAATGCAAATGACGACTACAAAAATTATGCATTACAGGGACTGTAGGGGACTGAAAAACTAGCATTGGACGTAGCGGTGTTTGACGGCAGAGTGAACAAATATTGAACTTAATCTGGACAATAAGGACTATTGGTAGAGGATACGTCCACTTCACGTGATAAGAAGTTTTATACAAAGTGTTTCATAACAGCCAAATTTGCTGAATGGCGACAATTAACAGAACACCGCACAAGCACGTACTGATGCTAACGGAAAAATAGAATAGTCCGGACGATATCATAGCCAGTGTCTCATGACTTGCCTTTTAAAAGATTGTTGATACCAGTAAAAACATATAGAGGCTATGTTGTGTTGTGTGATGGCGTTTAAGCATGCGGTGTATCTATAGTCAACTGAACACTGAAACAAAGTCTTAGTGAATAGCCAGAAACCATACAGGCGCTTCTTAAAGCACATAACACAAAAAGGTTTTAAATCACTTGTTAACGACGAGATGCCAAATGGCTCATGGACGGTTCCGAATTTGTTTCTATCACGATTGTAACCCGTTTGGTCGTTTTCCATCAGACTTCTTCAGCTCTCCTTAAAGGGACATTGATGATCAGTAACGGACATGTCAGATTTGCTGAGTCACACATGGATATGGCCTGCAAAATTATCACCGTTTTACTGAGACCTAGCAAAGCTTTATTGGTATGTTAACTGATCTTGTTCTTGCAAGCTACAAGCAAAGCTCGAGAACTTCAGCAAATATATCACCAAGAAAACCGTTGCCAAAACGCTGCAGAATCTCTGATGTCCGGTGGATTTTACCACCGACAAACGCAATTTTCCAAGTGATGACTTGAAGCATGTCCACAACTTGTCGAGTAAACGGTTTACATAAGCGCAGCTAGATGCAGGTTCTCTGAGATTAAAGTATAAAATTCCACCGAAGAAAGCCAACCACTTAACGACTCAAGTTCAGTTTAAAAATGTATACCAAAATTAAAACAGTTATTGCAGATTGGTTTCTTAGTAAGATATTTTGTTTCACATAAATCTCTATCGTTACCCATTTGCAACGTGCAAGTTTGCCCCCTGGAACTTGAGGCCACTGAACTAACAAAGTCAACGCACTATGTGACTTTTCCGCAACTGGACAAAGGGGAGACAATATATTCTCCACCAGGACCGATTAAATGATGAAAATGCGCACTCTATTGCCTGTTTAACTAAATTCCGCCGTTGACCCTGAGCCGGACAGCAACGTTTTGGAGGAAAACCATGTATAGGAGGCTGAGGTATTTTTACTGCATTACCTCATAAATTAGTGAGATTATAGCCAAATTTAGCTGAACGGGACTGGTAGACCAAGAATGATAGGCAGATGTAAATCACACAAAACCGGTGTTATCTTGACGTCTATCCTTGTCATGGACGATCCAGCACACGAAAAATCGTTTGACGGCTTGTTCAAGATCTTTACATCATACTTAAAACTCTCAGCTCCTGTGACGTGAGAAACTTCCCTGAGTTATGTGGTACTTTTGCGGAATAGTACGGCTGGCGTTGATTTACTGGTCACAAAGTTCTCTTACACGAAACAGTTGAATATTTATGCAGCTTTATTTTTGTACTTTACATTTCTTCATCTATTTCCGTCAACCACCTTGAAGAATTATTCCTTATGTGTTCAGGGAATATTTAATTTGAATTCGAAAAATGTGAATATAAGCAATCTGATGTTATGGTAATGGACATTCCTTTGATATTTTTCTTGGATTGGTCGAAGAAGAGTCATCTGATTGTACTGGCCGCTTTTTCTTTATGACCGGTATGCCGATTATATTTTATTATTTACCACTTTTACCAGTTCCGAATTATAACCGCTGTGATATTCGTGTCATCCATAAAGAACAGTCGGATGACTGGCTAACATTCTTAAATAGTCTTACTTCCAGGAGGCTAGATGGTACACTTAGCCGATCTGCTAATCGGAAAGCCACATGGAATGGAAAATGTTTACGGATCTCATCATTTGTTCCTGTGAATTACAATCCTGGTTTATTGATAACTTTTCTCCATTAAGCAAAGAAACTACGAGCAGTCACAAAAATCTGAAGAGGAGCTCATGAGGTTTTTTTTTGTTTTCAAAGGGGTAACTGGTCATATCTGCTGGAATTCACTGTAAAGAGTGAGTGGCCAATTCCTGTTCAAGGTCAGATCCCAAGGAATATGTTTTTGTCAACCTTCGCTTCACGACAGAGCACACTAGTAACGACGTACTGCTGAGTGGTAGGGGA
This sequence comes from Paragonimus skrjabini miyazakii, assembly GCA_014338405.1. Classification (NCBI taxonomy): domain Eukaryota; kingdom Metazoa; phylum Platyhelminthes; class Trematoda; order Plagiorchiida; family Troglotrematidae; genus Paragonimus; species Paragonimus skrjabini miyazakii. The sequence continues at coordinate 103,903 of JTDE01001733.1, read as the reverse complement.
TTTCGGTTCTACATAAACTGATCATCACACGGTTATTCGCAGATGATGTATGCCCTTTTATCTTGTAATCGGCAATTTCTGAAAAAGCACATCACTCTGATTTTGCTCTTGTTACAGATCGTAAGTTGAAAGTTGAAATCTGCTACATATACAAACACAACTTTGAATAACTAACCTGTCGCAAACTGAAACGGACTGCACAGAAGCAAAGATTTATGACAATATGCAGAACGCAGCTATAGTCGAAAACATAAGTAAGACTTGAAAACTGAACAAAAACAAGCTACCAATCACTAGCGATTATATAAAATGCGCAAAATTACCATATTGAGAAAAAGTGCCAACAAGCCACTAGTACTGTCCCAATGCATACGAAGAGAAGATTCGATAAGTTAGTCACACAAGTAGCATACAGTGAACTCAGTCCAGTAAGTGAGAAGACACCATCCACGACTTTAACATAAGTTCTACAAAGCTATTCATATAAAATCACTTTTCGTCAGCTTCTCGAATCTGTGCACCCAAGGAAGTATCTCACTTCTTCTCATTAACCTGGTATAAATAACTTTTGGTCGGTTTGAAAGATACTCTGTTTAACATTCTTATATCTTTGTCCAAATATCAGATTGACTGTTCTAGTTTCCTTCCATTATCTTTGGGATTCTGCCGTCCAATTTTTCACCTAGCCCTGGGCTTGCAAGTTGACGAGCTTTCCTATTTATGACTATAGAAAGCCATTCGTCCACGACCACATTCAGTACTATTTTTTCACCATCTTCCCAATAGCTGATGGAAAGCAATCCATCTTCTTCAGGACGTTTTAGATTCAGCCATTTTTCTTCACATACATTATCATGAGCTTCAGTGTTAAGAATATTTTGTCTGTACTTCTAGGACACCCCCTTACATTCATTAACTCCTCGAGCATTTTAAGCAAACCAGTATAAAGGCTGTCGATTACGGCGCTTTTTCATCTGATAGATCCCACATATATGTCTGACAAGGTTGAATTGAATAAAACCGAGGTTTTCGTTAACAAGGCGGCTTAACTCGACGCCGTACTCGAGGCTAACCTTCACATCAAAGCAGTAGAACTTGTCAAGTCAATTAATTCATTAGATCCAAGGCCAGAATATGCATGATGGATTGAAATTTAGTCTAGCAATCTGGTTATCAGAAAACTATATTCATATTAAGTCAGTCATGTAGGGGAAAACATTCGTAACTAGATGGGGATAAAAAGCAAATAGCAGACGATGCAAAAGTGAAGAAGTGGCAGAATTTGGACAAAAGCTATAGTATATCGATCAGTCTGCGTACTTGGAAGACATTAATAAATTGGATAAACATTGTGTCCGTATTAATCGAATCCACTAGAAACGCTGCAAGATATTGTAAAAGCCCTTAGACCCGTGTTTGGTTGAGCAATCCGGTCTACTACATAATGATCGCGAGTACCACATAGTTTCGAAATATATCGATGATAACAAAATTCCCGTTAACCCAGATTCCTTTCATTGCGTACGTGGAACGCGCAAATTTATAACCAGCATAAATGCCCCAAAAGTTTTAGTACGTGTTTGTTGCGATGGAGTTTATAAGATGTGTCACCAGCTCACACTACAATAACTTTGTGCGGATGAGTAAGTTAACCACTAAGCTAACACCGAATGAGAGGTAACCTCAAGAAACGACCGTCAGAAACTTGCCATCCACACAAAAATAGAATTCAGCTACGTTTGATAAGGTGCGATGAACAATTAAAACGTCACAAGAATTTTGCCAAGGAATAAATATTTCCCATCTTGGAAGCCCACTTTTGCGAACTCCTGAAAGTCTAGATCACTGTACACAAGCTAACGGATTTTCAAACGAACACAAATAATCAAGAAATAAGAAAAACAGTTCAAACCAAGTGTGTTATTCTGTTATCGAAATTAATACAAACAGTAGTTACCGAACGAGCCAAGTGAAGTTACTTTCTAAAGTAGTAGCGTAAATCTAGGTAATGTCTAACTTCACAGAAGGCTGTAAAGCCATAGTCAGAGTCTACTTCTCAGGGGTCAATGCGTATGCGTTAACTCAAAATGAACACCGGTTCTTCGGTTCGTGCAGTGAGAATTGTGCGGTGGAAAGTAAGAGCACTGTTTGAAAAGCATCCGTTCAGTTATTGCGGGAACGTTAGGTATGCAGTAGTTTACTTACTGCAAGTCAAACGACAACTGAATAAGCAAATTTCGAACTGTAACCTACCGTACAACACTCTTCTGCAAATTCTTAGAATACCTTCGTATTGTGTAAAGGGACAATGAAAACCGAAGAAAACTGCAGAGCTATAGTTTGTTTTAAAAGCTAGAATGAGAAATTCGTTGCCAAAACATAAACCTTTGTGCAGGATGCCCGGGTGAAACACTCGCACTCGTAAACACATCTGTAATGGCCTCTGAAGCAATATCCTGATTTACTGTCGAAGCTGAGAACATCTTTTTGTTTGCATCCAGAACTAGCGAGAATTTGTCAAAAGTATCCAACGGCTATAAACTTTATTTAAAAGGTGGAGTTCCATTTTCTTTCATATTGCTTGTCTTTTAAAGTTGCGACAGATGCGTAATAATCTTGAGCAAAATACGGAACTCGCTTATAAACGTGCACTCTATTAACAAAGGCCACTATGGCTGTTGTCCAGGGGCACGGAAGCCAAGATAAACTGTACTACCATAAAACTGAATACATGTGAAAGGCCCTTAATTTTATTTAAGATTTTCTTAATTAGCGAACCTGCCCCGAATTAATCTTTAATATAAAACTATTTCAGTTCAATCGGTGGTTAGCTAACACAACAGACATTGCTGAACAAAAGCGCTTCCTCAAAAGTTTCGGATCATTCTTTAATGATCACCTTTAAAGTCGACTGAACGGTCAGTTTTTATAACAAATTGAGATACACCAATTTAAAGCAAGATTTATATTCGTAACAAACCATGATCTGCACAATAATGTTATCGTACTATAGTGTGCTACGTATAAACTGCATTGTATTTTATGACCGATAATGAGGTTACTGAAGTATTCCACAGTTACCTACTTTTTATTTCGAACAACTGGAAGGTAACTTGCCAAATTTATGAAACGGTTCATAACGTTGAAAAATTACACCACGGTTGTAAAACAGGCAGTCCCGTTCGTGAGTATCATATTGCGTACATTCGGATACAAAAGAGACAAGCCTCAACGCCAAAAATACGATGGACCAAAAGCGACCATTGGAATGCTGTGTACTCACTATGAAGGACGTTTCACCAGGGCGACTGACAATGTACTGCCAACCAATGTGTGTGAATGCACCTCAGTCATGCAAATGAGTGTACATGTTCGTGGTCCTATGTTTTAACGCAATCAGTACGGGAGTTCGTGCAATAAACAACTTTGTAGGCAAACGTCGTTTGCGGTCATAACACTACGAAAATAAGCTGCATCCTAACCTTTCGCTGAAAGAATTATGTGTGTTATAAGATGGTCGCCTTTCATTTGTTATCTTCCAGTTGTTACAAAATGATTTGCAAGCAAAACGGGTGTTAAACTGCCGTCGTTGATTGGCATAATTAAACGGACATAATAAGACGTCAGCAACCTGGTTTTGATTAAGCAAGCTGCGACAGGGATTGATTCACCTAGCAACACTTCACAAAACAATACAGAAGATAATATTACCAATTATACAGGTTGTTCATGGATGGAACAACCCGCTGGCTAACTCATATGATTTACTGGTAATTTAATTATTCTTGTCTTCAGTGTCATTCTGCACGCGAATATTGTTATATACCTTGTTTCGTTTCTTAGACAGCGATTGTCAGTAGAAGTCCGTTTGGCAAACTGTTTGATTAAGCATCATGCTCTTTTGCCAATTTTGCTTGTTGTCTAACCCGAATATCATTTGATACCATGCTAGCTGGTATCTGAGCAGGCGTTAATTGTTTACTATTCGAAACAGTTATACTTGGTGCCCTTCCAATGCGCGTTTGCACACAGTCTGCATGAGTACTGATCATTGGCAATGGTCATTGCATGACCAGTGAGATATCAAACTTTATATCCGGCTGAGAAGTGGTTCCGTGCGAAAAATTGTATGATGAACAATCCTGCTTTAGTAGTAAATTAAAACCCACTCCCACAATATTACAACTGTGTAAACGTAAAGTGACTGGAGGAAAGTGAATGGCAATTAAAATACCCAATGAAGTCATGGGAACAACAAACTAGGAAACAAAACGCGTTATTTTCGACCAACAGGCTAATTGTTTAACATTCGGTAAAAACAGTATCCACTTCAAATTTCAGTCAGCGTTTGCCTTAGTAAACACTCATTTTTTCGACTGAGCATTAAACACTGATAACACTGCATAGCGATTAAGTGGTAATCTACGTGAGCGTCATCCTAAGTGTTTGAACGTCAAGCATGTAAAACGGTTTCAAGTGAGAACGTTGCTCACTCGACAGACGTTAATCACTTGATCAGTCAGAAAGGTGTTTCCAGATATTCTGCCGACTGGCAAGAACTCAGTTTGAAATGATGAGATTGTGATTGCCGACCGTTTCCGGGGACAGCAGTATAAGTCTGCTCAACACTGAACACTGCACTCAGAAGTCTGCATGAACAGTGAACCTTCCCCATCCACAATCATGTAGACTAAAAATTAGAGATAATTTTGGGGAAGTGTTAGCCAACACTCTCTGTTGACCGGTTTTCTTACCTAATCTGATTGCTGTTTCCACACTTATTTTACGAAGTAATTTAAGCAGCCTTTGACAGTGAAACAGGCTGATCAGTTGAAAGTTGGTATGCATGTAATCTTCACATAAGACAACTGTGAGTTTAATGATTCATATGAACGTAACAACCCATCAAAAGGAATTAGTCGCAAAAACATTTTTTAATGTGCTCGATTATATTAAAGCAAAACGGAACAACTATGGCAATATGTAGTATAATTTAACGTTGATTAGCTTGGATGCTAAATTACTTAGCAAAACCAATTGGTCCGATATAATAAGTTACCAAATTAAAATTTATTAATGAGATAATACATGAGAATACATCATGCAATTCTGTCCCGAATATCTATAAACCTGATGTGCTATTTTCCGTTCATCAGTCAACAAGGAATGTGAACATTTTTAAACGGGATACCTATTTTCAAATAGGTTAGCTAATACATTCTCTAGTATATCCAGGGATGAATGAAACATCTTCAGGTCGATTATGTTTTGCCGTGGTTGACGGGAGATAATTTAACACTTATGGATTTTTCGCTGGTATGAAGGCAGTAATTGAAGTCAACTTTTAAATGCGTATGGCTTGACAAGCCTAATCAAAGAGAAAACCGAGAGTCAGCCTTCCGTCGTAATGAGTGATCGACTCTCAACTGTTGTTTTGCCGATCACTGAAAGTTTGAAATTGATGTATCTTTAAGGTTTCTCCAGTGTGGTTCTAAATCTGATTGATCTGAGGAATTTGCAGTAGCGTGGTTTCGCTTATCACTTCGGTGGATGAATTTAGTCTTTAGTGCAGTTCTGCATTGAAGCGGTCGACTAATATCACTTTCATCATGCCTGGATAGGATTATTTTAGCAGTGATAGAGTCAGATCCGTCCGTAAACGCCAATTTATTTATGGGACAATGCTTTCTCGTTGCTTGACACCACATGAGAACCTCTTTAAAAAGCATGTCAATATTTCATTGAACTTGGAATACACAGTTAAATACTGTGTGGTATTTTGGAGACGTCTTGTGTAAACTTTATATTTTGCTCAAAACTATCAAGCTAGACTCTTTTTCTAGTATACACTCCAAGATGAGTTTCGGCAAAAAGCTTCACAAAAATAGTGGTGGGGTGTTTCAGTGAGTAATCGCATTTAGTACTATTTACACCCAACATCTTCCCGCATAACACTCACGTAAAACACAACTGAATTCACTACTTAGGTTATACCACGTAGCTTTCAGTTTCATGCCAAAACATCTATCGTTGGTCACCTAGAATTGAAAAGATTTTCTCATCTTAAAAGTGATTACATAAGCGAAGCCCCAATAACAGTTGTCGTTTGTCCAGTCAACTAATTACCGCATTTCAACAAGTCCATAAGATTGACTTTTCCCGCGTTAAAGTGACCTTTCAACCTCACTATCTGTAGTGCATACTTCCTCATTGTTGCCAAAAAAGTGGCTGAATACAGGGGGATTTCCACATCTTATACCATTTGGACATCTTACTTTTCCTGTCCCACTGATTGTAAATATTGTGAAAGGCACGTTATAACTGTCTCTTTTATGGCTAAAGAGAGTCATGGGCTTACCAGCACAACATTCGTCTAATTAGTGTATGGTGTTTTGATTGACATGAATGCTGTTCGTGAAGGTTTAGGTCCCACCGATTGTTTAGGTTAAACAAACTTTGTTCTGCTGTTAACGCAAATGTTTCATCCGCACTAGTGTTACAAAATTTCATGTTCCTTGGCAGAGTGAACAAGCTATTATTTCAAAATGTTCACGTGGAAGTGAGTGAACGGCAGAATATTGTTGAAACCCGTTCTACCGGTTAACCAGAGCCGATTGTATTTTAATGGACTCGCCTCCAAACTTACATGAAAAACTATTATCTCTCTAACACCATCGGGTGTGTGACGTTGGGTCTTAATTTCTTTTGTATTCTTTGACGAAATAAAATCATCGGTCATTGTTTTCTGCCGTCTTTTTTCAGATTATTCAGCCTAACTTCTTGCGAGTCAGCGGAACAAACAAGTATCGTAAGTTCAGACAGTGGTCTGACAACAAGTTTGTAACTGCATATCAGGATTCACCAAACTGCAAATCTAGACCAGTAAGCACGAATGACTGAAAATCCAACCCTGAATCTAGCTGATGTAATTCCTGAACATTAAGATAGTGAAAATGCAGACAGAACCATATTTTGATATGTTTCAACTACTCCAGTCTAGAAAGTTCATCATGGTACAAATGATAACATTTCATTTTCATTTTTCTTAATAGTTCGTCAACGACTGTTCAGAAAGCTAGGAATTTCCTTTGGAAGTCGATGGTTCACTTGTGGTGGTTGTGAACAAGGGAACATTCTATAACTAGTCTTCGAGGTTTCTCCTGACAAGTCGGTCTATTTTGATGTAAATTTTGTTTTAAAACACACAAGTCGTAAAAGAAATGCGGATACACAGACGGATCAAGAATAGTATTATACTATTAATGAACTAATTCTGTAGCCTTAACCTTCATTCCTTGCTGGTAATAACCCCAGAAATTTTATAAAATTTGATTGCTTAAGTTACATATTCTTACCAGTCAACACCCGCCAAACATTCACATATCGTATCGAGTAAATGAATTCTGAATTCAATAAATCTCTAAGTTTATACCCCTTTGGGAAAAAGTGCAATTATTTGAATTAATCCAGAGAAAAGGATACATAAGTTTTGCACATTTTACTAGACAATTCATATGATGTAGTTCGAGTGAGTTCACTACAGAAAACTGCCTCTGATCGCACTGAATAAAATCCAGACCTTTAAAAATTCGACTTGAAAACGTGAGAACTTGGAGGATTCTGAAGTGGACTTTGGTTTACACGAGTATTGTACACTGGTTAGTAGGCTTAAGAACTAACTTATGGAAATCAGTATGCTTATGTATACAGTGTGTATTTGCTGTCTGGAACATTTTGGATATACAAGCAGTTGACACGTTCGTTGGTTGTGACTGGTGAGTGAGAGAAAGTAAATTGTCACAAATCTGCACAAAATTACTGGCTGTACTTGAGTGAAACTTGTTCTGGCCAAATATACAATCTCCTATGAAGCCATTTGACGAAACTAATAATCATCTACTCGTGTTATTTCAGCAGCAGTTTAAAGAAACTTGTATTTTTATAACAACTCACCTTAGATGACGTAGAATAACAGCAAACAGGAGTAATAAATTAAAAACTAAATAGGTGAGGGTGGTAGATATACCAATCATTGGGCGCATACGCAAGAAGATATATTAAAAAACTGAAGTTTGCATCGCGGCAGTTATTGATAGACTTGTATCATACAACAAGGTATGCCAAAGTTGTTTGCCATCATGTGGTTTATAGTTGTTTGCGACACACGGCAAATGACCATGCTACTAAGTTTCCTTTATTTAACCCAAAGGGTGTTGACTGACTGAAAAACTTACAGTACGGAAAGCACTTTACAAAAATATACTGTCGCTTCCAATCTGACTGTTTCCAACCGACAAAATACTCAAAGCTTTGTTATGTACATTTATGTTTTGAGATAACCCCGTCCGACAGGATTCAGGCTATTGTCAGTTCCACAGAAGCATATTGCTGTCAGATGAATCGAATTTCAGTGACTTTCTACAGTGGTTTTAACATGATCACAGCAACAGAAGCAAGTGGTAATCGACGTTAAAAAGAAAAACCGTGGGTTAGTACAATTTGTAAGAGCACTGCGTGATGACAGAAGTATATGCTCAATAGCTGTTAATCTAACATTTTGATAAACATGACAAATATGGTCTGTGAGAATCCAGCGTATAGCCTTGCATAGAATAAGACATTGCATTACTATGCATCAGATGACTGCTGGTCCTATAATAAACAAATTCTTCAGTTTCGAGTTTTCTTCGGAGAATAAAAATAGAGGCGGGTGTTCCAACAAATATACAGGAAAAACCACGACTAGTGAATGTTGTCTTTTTAACACATTCATTCTAGGGGAGATTTCACTAAATGGATAAGCGGGTAAAGTGGGAAAGGAGTTGTTAATTAGCTGAAACACGCATTTCAGTGGGTGTGGTAAAAAATGTTCGTAAATGAATCAGCTGTAAACCACTTTATTTACCATATACAAATAGCCTCTTCTTTGCAGTAAGTTTACTGAATCAACCTACGGTTAGAGTGAAAATGGCGGAATCTTCAAGTCCAGACTACTTGTGAAGGTCTAGCAGAACACTGTGAGAGGAGAAAGTGTTACTTACGTACATCAGCCTCGTTTTTCACCAATTTACGTAGTTCAACACCATGAACTTTACAATTTCACAAGGTTACTGGAAATAAAAATGTCAAGTCACTGTGAGATTGCATTCATCAAACTCTTTATGCGAGGGACATCGCAGTAAAGACCATAGGACGTCCACATTCAAAAGTATCTTTGAGAAATAAAGCAAGGTCACATCATACAGTCGTCAGGCCTGCAGTTCAGGATACGCGTACACATGGATCTATCGATAGTCACGGATTAGAGTACTGGTCAAATGTGTCTGAAACGAAGATAGTAGGTGAAACTGGGTTTGCCTCAGTTCAACCAAACTGTCGAAGGTAATGTGAAGCGAGTGTTGGAAATATTAACCTAATGCCACTGGGGTTTACACTGTGCTTTCAATCCTCACCAGTGACTTTGATATTTCTAATGTAAGAAGGTGGCAGTAGCAGTTTTCAAAATAATGAAGAAAGATTTAATAAGAAAAACAACTACAGATCACAGATTAGTCAACAGGACATATTCTTACTGACAGTTTATTAGTATGGCTATTCGCAGCAACAAACAGAGCATTCATTCGTATGAAACCCCATTGGATAATCGTTCGATGCTACTTGTTATCTGATACTGAGACAGTATTACATTAATCCATCAAAACGTCGCCCCATTTTATGTCACACATCGTGAGAATATGATTTTCCTCTTCATAAACTACCAAAGTCCGATTGATTGGCTCGTGGTTCAGATCCGAAGCCAACTCAAAATATATTTATTGTATCGTCGCCTTGGTTACATGCCCAGTCGCCTGACCCGAACCGAGAAATGAGAAGAGACGCAGCAACGTCGTTTATTTGAAGAGTGAGACAAAGTTAGGCCACAGAAGCTCTAAACTTATAGAACAAAACGATCACCACAGATGGCCATCAGACAGAGCGACTCAAATAAAACAGTCATATATGGCAGTCACGAAGTCAGAGTAAATCACGTTACAGGAGGCATCAGAAGGCAACGCGAGAATAACCACATTCCAGATAGCAAGCAGGCGTCCGACCGCACACCTGCGGTCTGACTGGCCGAGCGGAACCATACCATCATCCACGATCATACCATCCGGACTGGGCCAGCCGATTGGTGTGGCGCGATGCTTCCTGGCTGTCTCGTTAGGAGATGCGCCTCCTAACAATATTGGTGCTACCGATCTACACCTACACATTGATTAGATCACCTATGCCTCCATGAGATGGTTGTAAGGTACTTACAGGCAGTCGTGCAGTTACATGAGCTAAACTCACTCGGACTAACTTTGTAAGAATGCTCCAACACACTGCATCAGAGTTATCTCGTAACATTCGAAAATGAGTGTGATAGTCCAATCCGTAAAAATTGATCTCAGACTGAGTTGGACGCAATTTTGTCGCGTAACAAATTGTTATGACAACATGGTTATTTACTTCCGTACGCTGCCTGAGTAGAATGTTAGATCGGGTATGAGTTTTGGGCAATAAATTCAAGAAAAATGGAAAAAATGAAACCACATTAGTTGATGCGCTATAGGTATGTTTTTCATGTGTCTTCTAACTATGTGCTGTTAGAAAAATGGCACACCAATGAGACAAGTTGATTTCAAATGTCAAACAAATTTGCACAGTAAAATATTGTCAATTATCCTGTTTATAAGCATTTTTGCAATTATACCCTAAAGTCTTAAAAATCAACATACCAGAAAATAAAATTAAGTAACGTATTTCATTTTGCCCATAAACAGGTTTTCTTTCCGAAATATCGAATCGAACAGACGGCAGCGGGCACCACAAAAATGAATATCTGTTACTACAACACATACAAAAATTATATTTATTTGATACTACCTAATAGTTCGCGTGCATGTTTGAGCTCCATTTGACAGGAACTTGGACATGTAATAGTAGGAATCAAATGAGAGAATAACGAGCCGGAATACGTAATCCCTGAAACTACAAAACGCCTCCTGCTATGGAAATCACATAAATTGAACAACGATCACAGTTAATAACAATACCAAGCCCAAATATACTTTCTAGTTAGACACCTTCAAAAACAAGGATTTTACTGGAATTGTTATTTTATTATAGCCGGTCGTTAATGTCTATCCTTGAAACGCTCCGGATTTGATCTCCGATACATGTTTTCACGAAGCAGTCGCTTTAATGTCTTTTTCGTTGACGGTAGTATTGTTATAGTTAAACTCCTAGCCACAGTTCCTTATGCTAATACTCGGGCAGCCAAATCGCCATTGGATGTCCCCATGATTATACCCTAAACGACAAGTTGAAAAAACAGCATCCTGTGGTCTTCTTAGTCATCTTTTTCATCAGGGACAAGAGGGTTTCACAAGTATCCGAAATGTTTTTAACTATCTGTCAGTTGCCGCGGACATGACGGATAACAGTGCTTGCGGCTCAAGACCTCCTATCGAATTTGTTGAGAGGATGATGATGTGAATGCGTTAGCCCTCAGCAGGTTACTTGAGTGCCGTTGAAGTTTCTAGGACACCCAACTATTACAGATGAATATAGAGAACGTAAGTAACCCACCGCGATAAAAGCAGCTAGTGAGTACATCCTGAGCTGCAATAAAGCAGAGCTTGTTACTTAGTCTGAAACAAGAATCAAGTGGAATAGCGGCATGATTAGAACTATCAATGATAACAAAACTCCTGATTAAAAAGCCGGGATGTTTTTCCTTCCATCTCCTCGCACATAGTCACGTTATCTAATTAAAGCAAATGGGGTCACGCTTGAGTTTTGCTACTCAACTGAATTATGTCAACCATTGGGAGGTTGAGATTTAGTGTTGTATGACAGATGAACGTATTTAATTTCACTCGATCATCTTCTAATCCGACTTCAAGAAGGATGGAAAGTTTCAGTTCCGTGTGAACAGTTTGCCTGATACCTAGAAAGCTTGTTTCCTACGATTAGCTGTTAAGTCTGCGTGAACCAAATCGTTCTAGTAGTTGAAACAATGATCCTTTTTAGACACGTATTTTCATACCTCCAATAGGAAACTTTTAAATTAGGTTATAAAAATAGGGATTAGTTATGTCAGCGTTGGTGTCATATCACAAGTTGAATGTCACCCGTGATTTATTGCATGCAAGCAGCATGAAGATTGTAGTAATTCTCTTGAACTAGGGAACTAGTTCATTTCAAAATATCACATTCTACTGCTTACACAGGTCCCTGCCGGTTTCATTTCAGTCAAAGTCGTATTGCTGCATGGATATGAAATCCGTAATTTTTATTCAAGCAGTTGTAAGAATGGTTTGCAGCGGGTTCAAAAAATTGCTTAAACTACTGCAATTATTTCATACAATGTATTTTTAACTGCTTTCACGCCTAACTGGGTTAATCCAATGAACTTATAGGAAAGTAGGTATCCAAAGCTGTGTACTACACTCAATTCAGTACCTAAATATTCAGTATTGTATAGTCAAATCCTCACATTTTCAAAGCATCTGGTCCACTTAGGCTGCTTAATCAAAAGGAATAGAACATGGGGATGCAAACATTTCGTATTTATTTGTCATTATTGAATTTATGACAACATTTCTATTCCAAACAATAGAGTAAGAGGTGCAAAATCAATCTGTTGATTAGGGAGGGTCACTAAGTCTAGGTTAAGGTCAAGTTCACGGGAGATTTTTTTCACACAGCATGAGGAAGTACTAGCTATATGTAAAATATGGGCATGCGTATCGCAGACATCTGTGAATATGATTGAAGGCTCAGATGTGCATATGTTCACCGGAACGCAAGCCAAGCCCTGCTGTGAACTACTTGGATGGGTAGTACATTGCAAGTTCATGAAGTTTTCTATCGCTGGGACTAAGCGAAAAGAAGAATAATTGGTTCATAAATAGGTGAGACAAAAGCATATAATACTGTTTAATAAAAAGCAGCTGATTCGTCTGCGCTGAGTGGTTAAAGTTTTGGTAAATGTTACTGATACAGCCATCAGTCTGAATTAATAGAACTGCTTTCGAAGTGATCGGGCGACCTGATAGTTAGCACAAGTGGATATGACTTTGTATTCAGATATGAGAATTTGGTCTTGTTTCGCGTAAAGTTCATGGCGCAATAATCAACATGGTCAATTCAGGGGGACGTTAACCGGAGTTCTGATCCCGGCGTCTCAATTCTTACCACTACCGACGAGATCTAACGGAAGCCTAGTTGAAATCTGGTCATTCATTTCTCAAAGGATTGGCTAAAACCTCCAACCGGAAGCGGAAGCTGCAAATATCAGCGAGTGTTGCTCAACTTGTATCGATCAAACTCCACAGTATGCTCTCTGAATTATAACCCGTGTTCAAAGCCCAACTTCATATTTGCATCCTACCAACAGGATGTTCACAACATGCCGATTTTACTTACTGACATAAGAAGTTAAACTGATCTGACGACTAACAGACACAGAAAAAGTTGCAGTATTAGAATAATGTCTACCAGTGAATGCCTTCGTTTCTTTTTGAGCAGCTATCATTTGCCGTGTTCACATATGACCTAATCTATCCATTTTTTCTGTGGCCTTTCCGACTTTCTTTAGCTCATGTGTCCGACATACTGGAAAAAACAGGGTGCATTAAAAGGTTGAAGATTTCCATAATATTCAGAGTTATGGATTTCAAATAGCCCTCAAAATAACACTTGAAGTGAAACTTCTGAAGTAAACTATAAGGATAAAACATTAAACTGGTTGCAGAAAACAGTTGTTATTCATAGGCAGGAACACGCACCCACAAATGTCAAGCCATATTAAGGAAATCACAGCTTGTCATTGGCTGATCTAAATGGCACATGCAAATTCACGAACTGAAACATGATTAATGCAATACGGAACAAGAAACATGGCGAAAAACGGAATACGTAACATTGCAGGTGTTCGTCCAATCCTGATGTGATACCTTAGCGCGAGGTTTGGATTGGTTCCTTGCTAGATCCTCACTTGTGTCAGAGTTTGAACAAGCAGCAAACTTCTCGTGGAATTTCAGTTTTAATTTCTAACAGATCCTTAGGTGTGAAGAGTACTCGCATGTTCTACTTATCATGCAATGTTTAAAAAAATATAATACCCTTTGAAATGTTCTCTCCTTTCTCAAGAGGAAAACAGTTTTGCCCCTACAAACTGAGCTACTAAACTTAACGAAATATGAAAGTACTGGCTCCGTCGACAAATAAGTACGCTTTTCAGTCGCTAAATAAAAGTGGAAGAACAAAGCAGTCGATATGACCATAAAATTGTATGGGAATTACAGTTGAAACTAACAGATGAGGAAACCTTCCGACCTAACCATTCACTTATACCAAATGATTGTCTGCGTCACGTCTAAAAACGGCGCTACCATTTTAATGTCAACTATTTATTGCTTCCACACATATTTCTGCTAATATCTGTCTGTGTTATAAGTTACCAGGTAAGATGTAACTTGCTGCAAAAGTTCTGGCCAACCACGGTTGGATCTAAATCAGTTATGCTGAAAATTGGAAGGGTACATTATTCAAGAAACATCAACAATCTAGATCGAATGTTTAAGTTTCCACTTCCATCTTTTGAAAAATAACTCCACAGGCTGCCTTGCTACCGAGATCTGTAACCTGAAAGTAACATTGACATCCGTCTCAGTGTTGTGACCGCAAACGACGTTTGCCTGCAAAGTTGTTTATTGCACGAACTCCCATACTGGTTGCATTAAAACATAGGACCACGAACATGTACACTCATTTGCATAACTGAGGTGCATTCACACACATTGGTTGGCAGTACATTGTCAGTCGCCCTGGTGAAACTTCCTTCATAGTGAGTACACAACATTCCAATAGTCGCTTTTGGTCCATCGTTTACTTGGCGTTGATGTTTGCCTCTTTAATGTCCGAATGTACGCACTTTACCACTCACAAACGAGGCTGCCTTTTATACAACATCCATACTTTTGAGTAGTAGCCAGTTCCGTTCGCGTAAACCCATAGATTAAGCCTCACCTATCTCAAACACTTTTCAAGTTTGACGATTTCATGATTTGTTAATCAGAAGTGAAGAGTTATCAGTGATCACGATCACCGACTGTTCATTTGATCTAAAATTACGAACTTTAAATCAGTGTTACATATTCCAGGTGTAACGGCCCTTAACACTTGAGCAGCAGAACACTGAAACGGCCACCAGCTTATCTTTAAGTTTACGTGAGTTTAACCAAGTGTTACAAAGTCTTTAGTGGAAAAATGTTTTTAAGTAGATAGTTTCCCTCCTACTGAACACTAGTACTTCCTTCCATAACACGAAGATAATTTTGATCAAAGTGGTTCGAAAGACATCCTGGAAGGTAACAACTGATACGATACGCTAACCTGGCGATCACTTGTCAACCTGACCTAAACTTAATAAATTCCGGCCAGATGACGTTCCAGAAATCATGATTGCGTTAACAATGTGTAGTTTGTAATAACCAACAATATTGCAGGAATATTGTGTCCCGCCCCCGGTTACAGTCCTATTGGCAACATGCCACTTCAAACTACTTCTTATCAGATGTATTGTGCTCTTTCTAAAAAGAACACGAAGTTACTGTTATAGCCATACAACCTGAACGTTGCAGCCGGATTTACAAGAATGCCTTTCATGCGCACTGGCTGTAAACGGAAGTAATCAAAATAAAATACGCTGCAAATGAGCCAAATAAAACGCAACAAATGCAAATATAGTTGTCTAGGTTGAATTTCGTGGAACACATCATGAATTGAATCTACCGGGGATTGCGGCCATGTTTACTGTGGTGCCGCGTCACTTGCCTCAACAACAACAACAACAACAACAGCTCTTGGCAACGTCAGTGCTTGAACCAAAAAGTATGTATACAAAAATTACGGTTTTGCAACTATATTACTACAGCCTCCGCAGTGGTTAGGGTGCAACATTCCACAAATCTGGTATGAACACGAGTAACGCAGGAGACCGGCTTAAGTGTGGTATCCACATTAATTTTATCACCTGAGTCAACTAGGTAGGTCAAAATTGCTTTGAAGTTCTTTCCTTTTGTCTGGTGGCCTGCCAAGCGAAGTTGTGGTCGCATATTCTCTTCGACAAATACCTTGCTTTACGACCGATGTAGACTGCTCCACAGAGAAAATAAAATCAGTAAATGCAAAATGAATTAGTACTGCCGGACAATAGGGCTTTGAGATGAAAATTTAGAACTGGCTAACAGGAAACGATAGCCTTAGGTTTGTAGCGTGGAACGTTATCCTCACGATCGTGTCCGTCTTCCTCGTCAGTGAAATACCTAATATTATTCCCTGTACAAGAAGCTCAAGTGGCTACTTTTATGCCCGAGAAACCACTCATGATCTTGAGGCTTTGGCTGTTGAAAACCTGTATGCGACGGCCAGAGCCGGAGGATGGCAAATCATTTCTCGAGTGCTTCCCTTTAAAGTGGGCTAGTTTAAAGCTTTATTGGAATAGAGAAACTGCCCTCCACTATGCATGATGGTAAATCTGAAAATGCCCGAATTTTGAAGTTATTTTCATCCCAACCATCATAAGAATATTCACCACTGGTAAGCATGTTATAATACCAGGATATGGTTGGAACAATAAGTTGCAAGTCTGAACGCAACGCAGCACAATAATAATATAGTCATAGCAACTTTCAAGCTTAACCCGTTAGATAACTGAAGGCCGAACTATATAAAAGCCGTACTAAAAGTGGAAATATCATGACCCGCACAGATTAAAGCCGGTATTACTTAACTCAAAGTGACTCTCATTGTCGATAATGTGCCCACAGCACATACTTTTCACTGCGACTCACAGATCGGATCGCTTGAGGCATGAAAATAATATATGTTCAGATGATTAACACAGACCAGAAGCTGCTCGCCTGTTGAAACCGAAGTATGCCATGTGCAAAGTCAGCATTATACAACCCTAAGCTTTGGTTAGGTTTACTAACAAAAATACGGTTGCTGCCAAGGTTTGAAACAAGTGCTCAATTCATACCTTAAGCAGTCGGTGAAGGCTGACCGTCTTCAGGAGACCTGATAACAATTCACTGTCTCCTTAAAAAATCGATATAGAGATTATCACGCGAGCCGTTTTTCAACAGGTCTGGTTGAATTTGTCCTCAAACTCGTGCAAAGTGTATCGAATCACTAATTGTAACTTATGATAGTTGAATTTAAACTTCTCGATGAAACTGTGTGACTTTTATATATGGGAAATTTTTGCGTCTCAATTCCGGCATGCAGGCCAGGATACTTGGCAAAGCAATGAAGCTGACTTTATCTATCGGATTTTTTTGAAGATCTCAGTTGAACAACTATTTCATTCTCTAAAAACAAATCCATGAGCATTGCACAAGGCTGTTTACTTTACAACTAGGATAGCTTCAAAGTTACTTTGGATTTCATTACGTAAATGACTGTGTGCTAACTTCGGTTTCCTGTAGACCTAATTTCACCTAAATTTTCGGACATTGTCGGATCATCAGTGTAGTGAGACGTTGAAGATAAAAAAACACCGACGAGTTTCACGTTTTACACAAAATGTGCAGCCTACGCAAGTCCGATCTGATTATCTTAGCCTGTGGCCACAGAATGACTAGCATTAATGTCTGAATCCACATTTGTGTTCTACCAAAGTTGTTCGAAAGAAAACTTCAATGATAATAAGTCCAGTATCTACGTACAGCAGCATGACTGAGAGGCATTCGTGAGAGATGATTCGAGTATGTCCGAAGTGTTTGTGTTATCACTTAACGTCTAATAGAACAACCTGGAATATTTCACTCTGATGTTTTCAGGACGTGCAAATTCAGAGTCAAACCTTGACTGATAGTAAATGTACATGTTCACTTCCTACACCCGAAAAATAGTATAACACTTGCTGAACGTATATACAGACTGACCGCCAATACAAGTTGTTGGGAATAACACTTTCGCTAAAGAACCTGGTAGTATGTATTTAGGTTATTGTCAAAATTATATTACTGAATATGCAAGCTTATGTTGTGACAAAACATGTTTAGCTTTGATTCTACCTTTATGTCCTTCTGTCCAACATGGAAGTTACAACTAAACTGGTTGAGTGACTTAAAGGCTTAGTTACTCGGTGCACATGCAAAAGTCAATTCATGCAGCGTGCAACTTGGGCAGCTACCTATCTCACTCTCAAGAATTGTGCGCATCCCTTGACCGTCATTTCTGCCTGTGATGCCAACGTGTCCGCATGTCAGCCAGTCACTCTTTAATCTTGTGTTAGAGGCTGTTTACTTTGGTCACAAATCTACTAGCTTTTCTTTTCCCCGCCATTTCAAAGACAGCGCAGTGCCAACAAAGGCTGGTCTACTTACTGTTCGAACATGTGATAATATGAAAGAAACAAATCACCGCTGACATTGTTACAATAAGCTAAAAAACCAGTTATTATTGACTGTTCCGCTTTAACCATGCCCTGCAGTTAAGAAACTCATAATTGGAGGTTTCGAATAACCTGCATAACATAAAACAACACTCTGAGACTGCTTGCTTTTGTATAATGTTACTTTATATTACAACAGTCCTGTAAGAAAGTTTAAACATATCCCGGCAAATATTTCGTTACACTACATTTCATTAAAACCTCCTCGGGTGTCCAAAATTGTTTAACCACTGCCTAGAATAAAGCTGTCCTAATGGGTTGCGCAAATTCTTTCCACTCATAAAATGCAAAAACCTGTGTTTATGTTACACGGGTTGTGTTCACATTTAATATTGCATGCTGTCCAATGTAATAAAGATCTTATCGACTTTTCTTCTGTATTTTCTTTTATGGGAGCTCACATGTGGTCCACCCCCCACTCAACTAACTCATTGTATGTTCCCAATACTCAAAAGAGTACGTGTGTAAGCAGCTTGCCTCAGGTGTTTTTGCACACATCCATGTTTAGCACATGAGCTACCGGAAGAACCGATGTTCCAGTACCTGAGTTGTCCAACGGGTAACGTGATTGCCGTATGCATATTTTTGTTTTATCAAACTACAGAATATAGTCCCAAGAATTGACACTGTCATAGCTTTAAGACCATGCCAATAACAAAATACTCATAAAAAATGTCATCTGTTTGATAAAGGTTGATTGTTTGAATGGACAGGGGGTTTCAAACAAATCACGACAAGTTAAACGGACGGCTACAGATAGCCTGGAGTTACTGTAGATAAGGTAGCCGGGTTCGAGGTAGAGATACATTGCGAACTAATCGTACCCAGCATGTGATATAATAACAAATCATAACTGCTGATTAGAGATTAAGGAGTATTGCTCTCAAAAGTTAATCCCAAACTTCGCCATCCCAGTTTTCTGGACATATGTGCAGCTCAGCTGATCCGCACCAAATAAACCATACATCTGAAATCCGAATCAGATTTAAATCACAGTCAGTACAAATGGTGCTCAGGTTGTGACAAGTGTATGGTTTATTTGATTTGGTTCAAGTGCGTTTCAATATTGGAAAGAACATCGTCTGTCTTTGAAGAGGTTGCAGTGGTTATGACAGTCAAGATGAACCTGAGTAAAATTAAAACAATTATTTTAACAGCTTTGTTGTAAGCTATGATCAGAATCAGCGATGCGCATGGTATAGGCTTCGGTGATTAACACAATGCTGACCATCTTTCCAGTCTGGCAAACCCAAATAAAAAGCTGAGTAAAACGGAGTGTTGACTTAAACAAGAATTGAAACAAGTAAGCGTCCTCCCAAGTTGCAGTAGTGTCAATGAGTTTGTCAAAAGCAGTTACTGTGGAGGTAGGTTTAATTACAGCTATTTCTCCAACAGATTGTTATCGTCATTTAATAGGAAAGAGGCCTATGGGTTGCTGACTAGAAGGTTGCCTGAAGTCCCTTATAGCTGATGAAACGCGAATCGACGACAACAAGTGCTAATTTGAATTGCAGGTCACAAGCAAACACAGTCATTAAAAAGCAATTAGCCAAGCGGTTACAGTAGCTTAAATCAGCAGAGCTTAGAATAATGAAAATCTCAAATCCATCAACTGGCTGCAAACGGTCAAAGAAATGAGTCTCACTAGGTGGTCGGCACGCTTGGATAATCATTATGGTCACATGTGTCATTTCCGTGCTAATAGCCTTTAATCATACCTGAGAGAGTTCGTTCCGGAAACCAGTTTGCAGGTCATGCAACAAAACTATCCAATGTGATTAACGTGTCTCAATTATTTGCATGTTGGTATATCACTTCGCCTCTAAGTACATCAACGTGTCGAACTGGGATTATTTAACCGATTGTCAAAAAAGATTGAGTCCCTAGTGAATTAGTGTGACAACTCAAGACTATCACACAAGAAAGTGCATCGAGGCCAGTGATTTGTTAGTGAAGAGTATATGCTAGGCATTTCGAAATGTGCTTAAACAGTTTAGTCAACTTATACCGTTGCAATCAAATGAAACTCCTAAACATTCACAACGTCGAATGAGTGACATTTATTTGGGGTCCACTTACGTAGCGTCTAACAATCGTTTATACAAAACAAAACTAACTGTGACGATAGTGACAGAGAAATAAATATTCTTACTTGGTTTGTTATCTCTGTTTATTAGTATTCTGTGTAAGTAGACAATCGAGTTTCTGAGGACTGTCTGAAAAATAAATGAATGGACACATGATTACCAAGAGAAGAATCAAACCTTTTTTGTACCGTACCATGCATACGTTTCAATTTGAGTTTCCCGTAGATTCTATCTGGAAAAGGGTGAACCAACGGCCAGATCACCACTGAGGTTATTGCTGACTGATATTTCCAGGAGAAAGCTTGAGAATGTTTCGTTATCAACAGATAGCAACCATCTGCCGCTTATGGAAAGAGGTTGAATTAACAGATCCCAAGGATCGGCTCAATTCAGCTCATAGAAATATCTACTTTACCGTGAAGCCTGATTCGTCCGAAGGTGTGTAGTGAGGAGGAGCTATCGTACTATACCACTCACACCACTGCTATTCAATAGTGTGGCAAGAGCATGGATTTTAACATTGAAGTAGCCGCAGGGGAAATACAACAAGAAACTTCGGAGTGCAGCATGGTATGAAGTGGTTTTAGGGTACATGCAGGAACTGAGCACTGGCGTCTGTGGCAACGGTGACAATCGGGGACAGGTGTCGTTCGCAGATGAGTGTTTTGTTTATTGTCATGTTGAAGCGCATGACCCAGATGTTGGTTTCCTGAATGAATAACCCTCACGCCATCCGTGTTTTTAGCTCATAAAAAATGTTCCCATTCAAGATTTCCTCTTGTACTGCTTCCCAGATCAGTCTATAGAAAAAAGTACACCGAGTGCTAAACGAGTATTTGTAGTTATTTACCACTATCACAGAAAATTAATGTCACTCTGGCGAAATCTGGTTCATCTTTGTCCGCTTCGTACTTAATGGGAATTAATCAGTCAATCAATCCCACCAGCTCATTCAGCCCGACCAGCCCAATTCGTGGCGTGTAATCCAAAGTGTTCAGATGCCGCTCAGTATGAACTTCATAAGCTGCTTCCAGCTGTCTGATCTTTTCTTCTACAAGGTACTCAAAGCTTTTCGTCCAAATTTTAGATCTCGCATGAACTTGTATCCTAGTCCGGATCGAACAGATTAATAACAATAATCACCTTATTGACAACCAGCTTTATGTTATATAGTTAATTTTATGCATTTCATTCTTACATGAGTATATTACATACAAAAGTATTCACACAGTCTGGAACAACAATTAATTTGCAACGATCAATGTATGGTAATAACCTTTGAACGTGACGACCGGGCTCAGCGTTAGTTGCTGAGTTTCTAAGCTGCACGTTATTCAACTTGTCAGGATTCAAGAGTCAGGATGCTGCACATCGGAGGACTGTTCGAAAACATTTCAACGACGCCCTCAATTGAACAATATCCACTTAATGGTTTAGTGTTTTTGCTACTGATTGGTGCTAACTGGTTTTGCTTTCATAAATCTGTTGTCCGTTTTATACTACTCATGAAAAGTCGCCAAGTAAGTATGACATATACTATGCAGTGTAAGTAGTACTGATGCTTAGATATGACTTGGGATACTTAGTCTGTGTAACTCTTTGAAGTACACAGATAGCCACAAAACATGTATGACGTTCATTACTCGTGAGCGCTTTTGCTCACTATATTCTATCTCAGTAGACAGCTGTACCAACTTTCTCTTTTCAAGTTGAATACCACTCACATTTAATCGTAGACTTTGTACTCAGCTAAGCATTTTGGCTAGCCCACCTCGAAGGGAAGCACCAGCTGCGTAGCTGACACATCTCTTCCGGTAGAAACGTTAACTAGACCCAACCATTCAAACTACAGAGAATTTCCCCTCACCCAATCCAAACGGACCTGCAGGTCGGTGAGGCAATTAGCTTGATGGTGGGTGATCGAAAGTTAACGTATTACTTACGTTGTCGACCGAAGAGCAAAGCTGATAACTTCCCGCACCGGATGGCAGTCAGAGAACCCACTGCCATGTGGGGATTCAACATATACATTAGGTTATGTAGGGGTTGAAAGAAAACTCACAGCCCGACTTTTACCAGATTGTAGTGTACGATGTGATTATGTCAAACACCAGCAGACCAGTCTGCGATTAATAACACAAGAGATATCAAAACCATTACAGTGCCAAGTTCTTGATGAGGATAATGTAATCGCAGTATGTGAATTAGATGAACTTATAATCATGCGCATCAGCTTGTAAACAAACAACAAGAAAAAGAAAACAGCAAATTCCGCGAACAACCTGAATCAATTTATCGCAGAGCGGAATCCTTCATGACACCTGGAAGGTAATTACATTTCTTTTTTCTTTTTACAACTAAAAGGGTGCTTGAGGAACTTTCGTGAATTTCTAAAGTTTGTTAACAAAACATAACATTCATTGATTAAATTTTGGAGTCCACTTATCGTCAGCTGTCTCGATTTTATCAAATAGTGAAACTCAGTTTGTAGACATTTCATTCAACCTTGATTCAGTCGTTTTACAAAAGTCTCACTCATTCGAAAACAACCAAAATTGCATTTAAAAATTTCCGTTTCCTCTATCTGATTAATCAAAACAGCAAGAAGATAAACGC
>JTDE01001733.1:39668-80604 GCA_014338405.1 Paragonimus skrjabini miyazakii | reverse complement strand
TAACGCAGTGACTCCGCACATAAGCAACAAACCAGCATAAATTGATTATATAGTAAAACAACATGACGTTAATACTTCGGCGGAGTGAATTTTATGTTTTCCTTCACGAACCAGGAGTTAATAACACTTGACGGCTGAACACTATTGACCTATCAAGCAGTTGAGGGAACTGAGATCATCGAGTTCCGAAACACGATAAGTGTTCTGATGCTCTGACTGCATGTAAGTGATTCTTTTGAATAACTTGATGATGTAATCATGGTCAGCCCTCTAGACCCAACACTGACGTATGATTTTCTCAGAATGATGAAATACAAATTTCAGACGATATTCCCATGTGTCTCATACAAGTGGTATGTTGACGACGTTTCGCTTTTTGCCGACTGTGATAATTTTCTTATACTTTTAATCTTGCGAATTCCATAAACTTGAAGTTATCCGTTGTTGAAGAGAGTGGATAGAAAGCAAATCTAATGGTTTTAGATGTATTGCTTGCCAGACGCCATGAATACAAACCGCAAAGTTCGGCTTATCGCAAATCTAGCTAGAGTAGCTAATATTTCCAGTTTCCTAGCACCGCACCCACGGTACATTGGCGAGGTCTAGTTGGAACGTTCGTTGGCAAAGGCCGACGGATTTGCACAGATGATCGTTTGAAAACAGATTGAACAGCTGCTGAGAACCACATTGTTCGTTAAGCAATACCCGGAGAAAATTTCATCTATCCAGGGCATAAAGAATTTTAAAAATTTGCAATCCGTAGGAAAGGACAAAAGAGGCTGTAATCAAACTACAGTTGAAAGAGATTGCTGTGTCCCATCAAATCCAGTCTGTTGTGAGTCACACATATTCTGCAGCCGAATTGTCTCTTCTCATCAACTTGGGATTTTACCTACAGAAACTCTTGACGTAATACGTACAAACATTTTGCGTCACGTCGTTTAACGGTTCATTGTAATAGCAGTTACATCACCAGAACAAATCATTGCCTGTGTCAGTGCAATATACAAGCTAGCCGCTTCTATTCTGACTCTTAGTTGCACTTGCGGACCATTTCCGGGGCAACGTGGAGACACCAGAGAATGGCGTTATTCCGAAGTAGGAGTTCTGTCCACAGTCCTGTAGAAGGAAACAACACAAACAAGCAAGTATCAAAGACCCAGTAGGCCATCCACACGACTTTCTCAAACGAAAATGGCGCCAACAACATAGCAACACGCTCCGTTACACAACTCAAATTCAATCCGTGCGCGCTTCTTGGTTTCGACTGCACGGTACATCGACGAACAGCCGATCATATCCCCAAACGGTTAATTCTGTCTGCTCGTGAACGGAATGTCAAGTCATTAAACGGGCGCGAAGCCCGATATCACCAATTTTGACGCACACCGTATAGATAGGCCAGAGTGACAACCATATCAAGTCATTCACTGTGCTGCTGTGGAACCCAAGCCCCAACAGTTTTGCATTCAGTGACACTGTGTTGATCAAACGAGTGTGACAAATGCTGTGTGCTCAAAATCGGCATCTTAACCCATTCAAATCATACGGCATTGGCCTTTTTCCCTAATGTTGCGCTGTTTTACTGTTCTTGGCATCCATCTTTGCTACAAATTCTGGTTGTTCTTGATGTGCCGCTGGAGAAGTTAATCCATATGTTAACACCCTGCAACGTTTTCTCTCTTTCAGTTTTAGCGAAAAATTCTCAAAATACCGTGTCATTTTGAATACCTTGATAGGGGTGATATGCTGTCCAGACCCGATAATGGCACTGGAATCGTTTTTTGATGAGACCGAACGCATTCACTAGCTGAAGAAAGTGATGAAAGCTACAACAAAACTTTCGGAGAGAATCATGCAGGCAGACCACAGCTTTGCCACCTTTGAAATGTTCTTGATCTGTGACACAAAAAAGACTGACTGACTCGCATAAGTATGAATGAGTTCATGTAACTGGAATGGTGATCCATCGATTCTTTGGCAAATGTGAGATAGATACGGACAGACTGTCTATGAGGCCCATTCGACATTTTCTCAGTCCACCTTATCTTACTACAACCAACCGCTAGAGGAGCTGTTAAAGTCGGGCAGGCTAGAGGAATCTGTACACAGACCACTCGATTTATTCTAGTTCGTTAGAATCATTCAAATTTCCAATGTATTAGGTAGCACTTGTTCGTCCTTGGTGACACATTCATATTTTCTCCTTTGAAATAAATTAAGTTTTGCAATTTACTACAAATGTGATTTAGGAAAGACGTTGTGTTCGTTGTATATGAAATCAGAAATCCATGCGCCTACAAGGTTTAGTTTCACTTCTTTGGAAGCTTATATTGTCACATCGATAAAGCAACAATGGAATCACCATTCAGTCTTTCGTTTGCTAACGCTTCTACGGTGAAGCATGAAGACTTCCGTTTCTCAGAAGCCATTGGCTAGTACACTCTTTATAGACGATAAGTTGAAGACTCTGGTTGTATACTTGTTGATTCGGTAAGTCAAGGCGTGATACTACCAAAATTCGATGAGTTTGGCGACTGGATTTGCTATGCTGTGGAATACAAGCCACAAGATAGTTGTGATCACTTGTAGGTGACTCGTTGCAGTGTTTCCAACCCGTGAGGTGGATATGAACCGATCAGTGTATATACAGTACTAGTTTCTGTGCCGTTAAAAATAAGAAGCAATCCAATTTATTTTTTTGCTACAGAGACAAACTTTTCATTTCAAAGGCGGTATCAGTAGCAATCGCTTCCGTCAAATATATTAATAGAAAATAGTTATTCCGAACAATTCGTTAGTGCAGCATGTGGAATTATTAGACAACCAGAAAGCTGCATACTGTGGTAAGGTAATCGGTTCATCTCATGCTTCCGTTGTGAGTAAATCAGTAAATCACAACTTATATTTGGCGCGTATTCTGCTGTCCAATTACTAATTAGGTTTACGTTTAACTTTCCAACTAAAAGATGAATAAATTTGTGATCATTCTCCATTTGGTGCACAGAACATTTCATGTTCCCTTATAACGTTTCATAGACCGCATATCAGGTGTGGCCGCACTCGAGAGCATTAAGGGAAGTGCCAAGGCTGTGAACTACTAAAAGCATGCTCACTTGCACTCGTTTCACACTTGCCTGAAACCATCCTCTTATCAACTCCCGTGATTATTTTCAATAGGTTTGTTTCAGACTTGTTAAAGATCGTTTTATGACTGCCGCTAAAGCGATCATCGTCTATCCTTTTCAACCCCGTTGTGTGTACACGAACAACCTTAGATCATGGTGAAGTTATACTGTGTGTCGAACGTTAACTCTGATGTGCACGGGCCATCCACATCTGTTCTGTAGTTCTGAGTCAACAACCAGGTCACATTCACCTCTTTAACTGTCAGTACGAATATGACTGCGGAAATGTATCATGATACCTACGCGAAACTCGTCAACGAGGTCAGGTCGTTAAAAATTCGAAAATGTTTTGCTTTCGGCTAGTCAGCAAGATCTCGTATTAGTATTATGCAGTTGGCTTTATAGTTTGATACCGATAATTTGCGTATTTACTGGGCATCACTTCGTGAAAACTTTGTTTTTCTCGCGCACTTGAACTGTTTTTTTCTTGATGAGAAGCTCAGCAAAAACGGCTGGACGTAAGATGTCTCGATGACAGTTTCACTTGTCCCAATGTCAAATCAAGATATCCCAGGGGGTTTTCTGGGTTTAACCGGCGATCAAAACAGTACTGTTAATGTTCGACAAATAGGTTGATGTACCCATGGATTTGTTGTCTCGTACGAATTGTGGAAACTGATTCATTGGATGGTGGGATTAAACGAATCTAGCACATCTGTATTCGCATTCCAAGCTGAACAGGATGGAGTCTATCCCTGCTGCGCCTGTGCATACGTTACCACGGACAGATGCAGCAGGTACTGACCACGTAGTTGTGTTCGTATGACATACAACGCAAACAGACAACACCTCTGGCAAACCAGTCTGTGGGTAATTAAACGATCCAATTAGATTGACATATGCTTCAGTCGCCGTCGTGCGAAATACCTGACAAAACGGACAAACCCCTCAGTACATGTTGGAGCGTTAGGTATCTACGGAACGGCTTGATAACTGTGAAGAGAGCTTAAAGCAGTATTGATTGTTCACACTGTTTAGGCGTGGGCAAATACAGTTTGGGACAGATGGAAAATCACTCTATGATTATTCTGAATTGTGTGACCTAGATAAGAATCAGGCGAAACAAGCGATTTCATGTGAGTAGCCTGGGGATTTTCTGGATAGTGTACTAGTGGAACAGTATGACAGACAAAAATTGGCCACACTTAGTCGCATTCCAGCATTACGACTGGAAGTCCACCAATGCCAACGCTTAACACTGAGACTGGTAATGTTTCCCTATATATATATATATATCAATGTTTATTATAAGTAATACAGGTTGAATGTAAAACGGTGGCGTCGGTGGATTCCAGTGTGAACTGCTGAGATATTCTGCTTTAGATTTCATATTGTCATATATATAATATAATTATGTTCACAATATCTATACTATATATACAACATTAAACATATAAAATATACATACCGTATGAAATAAATATACTGTTCTACCGAGCCTCCAGTGTGGCTTCACAGCTCAGCCATTGGAGCGATTGCCGCGCTTGGGGATGCTGTTTTTACTATCCACTCGAATTCAACCAAAGCCCAGATTTTTCGCACTAGAGTCTTACCTAAATTCCTGTGATTGTTAGTCGGTAAACCGGATGATCTGGGCAGCTTGAATTTAAAACGTTGAGAAGCTGGACTTCGAACCAACAGATAATCGTAGCGTTAGTTTATACATACTTTTAAAACTTCATTAACAACAGAAATAGGGTAAAAGTCCACATTTACCTATTAGCAAGAG
Organism: Paragonimus skrjabini miyazakii; assembly: GCA_014338405.1. NCBI lineage: Eukaryota > Metazoa > Platyhelminthes > Trematoda > Plagiorchiida > Troglotrematidae > Paragonimus > Paragonimus skrjabini miyazakii. Next base: position 75,687 of record JTDE01001733.1, on the reverse strand, counting down.
ATAATATTTGCACTTAAACTAACTACGACTTAACGGTCCCCAATGCAAATAGTATTGGATCGAGTCCGTATCCACGCAACTCATTCAGTTACACTTCACGCCTGACTCGAGTGAGGCCCTTAGATACCATAACAAAGACCTGTTGATTAACTCCAAAGGAGTACTTGAGAGATTAACATATTTTGAGTTGAAGTACGTAGACCACCTAACGAAGGGTTACTTCGATTCTTGATGCATTGATTTTCAACCGCGAGTAAAAACTGGCACCAAGATGTTTTGGCACTTTAAGCAAGTGAGTGTAACGTAATTTGTATCATCTAAGACAGCTTAAGGTCTGACAAAAAGATGAATGGGAGAAACGCAGTACAAACTCCAAGATATTATCAACAGAAATAAGAACAAACAAACAAAGTGACAGAGTTTCGATAAGTGCACATGTGTGCACGGAATTTATCCATCGTATAGATGCTACCGTTGAATGGTGGTGGTCAAGTGCGCACTACCAGCGGTGACAAAACGAGATAGTTGAGGAAGTCCTCGTTCACACCAACGTTATTTATCAAGGCAGATATTAATAACTCAGTCAGATGGGGATATCATGTCGGTCTTCTCTGAAGTGAAAACAAGCGAACGGCACATTAACACAGAAAACTTAGGGGATGAAGGATTCTGGAAAGAGTTAATCTTGTCTACGAGTATTGTAGGCTGCCATTCCTCCTCATTCTGCAATATACTTAACAGGAACCGCTCTGAGCTTCGGATTACTATCGCCTAAAACCAAACCAGAATAATCACAGTTAATCAGAAGATAATTTAGGTAGCAAAGTGGGGAAAGGCAGTTTACTATTCAACCAGAAATGTGTGTGGTCGTCAGATCGACGTGGCACTTTGGTTGAGAGAGATACAAAGGGAACAGGCCACTGAGGATGGCATTTCACTACACAGCTCAACCTGTTTGTTTTATTACAACCCAAAGTAGAAGTTATCCAACACTGTGAATTTCGAATGCTTCAAGCATGGGTTTTATTCTTCTGATCTACTTTGGATTGTGGTCCAAAGATGAAGGTGGTATGTCTCAAGAAGTTTTAGGCGGAAGTTACTTTCTGTGAACAAAGCGTGCAGTGTATATACTGTTTCACAACCACATAGTTTGAACTTAAATCCAAATAATCCCTTATGTATTGGAGGGAGTCTGTAAAAAGTGATTTGTTTGTGCATGCAGAAAACGTCACCCTTGAAACGTAGAGTGAAAGAGGTAGTAATCAAATTACAGTAGAAGGAGGGAACTTTAATTTATTCACAAAAGTTCCATCCTGACAGTCTCAATCGAAATTGAGGCGCCTACATCTTAGGAGATGACGAGGACTTTTGCAGATGACTGTAAACCAACATTCCCTCTAGTATGAGTCACGAGCTCATTTGTTTGGCAATCGAATGGGCTCCAGAAATTCCAGCTAGCTGTCATTTGTCTTTGGCGGTCTGGTCCAGGTTGGTGCTGGCCTAAATCAGTTTTACGCAAAATGGTTCCCATAACGACAAACAGTCTGACGTAGCAAGCCAGTAGTTGAAATTCCGTTTAGACCGTCTAATCTTCTAGGTCTACAAATTTCAAAAGTGTGTGATTAAACTAGCTCAATACTGGCTTCCATTAATCCATCACCTAATTTCGACGTTGCCAACTGTTTGCTGCCGCTCAAAGCATGTGACTTAAAGCAGATGTCGATGTTGAAATGCTTGAAAACGGCTTGCACAAAAAAGCTGCATATTTTCTGTCTGAAATTCTTCAGACTGTTGCCCGAGACATGCTGCCCGACAATTTAGGACAAAATAAGACAGCAACTAGAGAGAAGGCTCAGCTTGGTCAAGTATATTCTAAGCTTTTAGGTCGTGTTTTTCATTCATTATCACTACATAACTTAATTGTGATCCGATTTCCGAAATACACTAACAGGTTAACAACTTACGCACATTCCCCAAGCAAAGTTAAATTCTTCTGGTCGCAGCAATTTTGAGAACCACTTCAAACTCGAAGCTGAAGAATACACATAACAGCGCGCCCCAGAATGTGAAATGTTGCCTAACACCAGCCATATTACTGAAACTTTGGTAAACATTAAAAACTTTTCTCCACAAAGTCAATATCTACCACTACCCAGCTTCTTAGGAAGACCACGTCAGATTCTGTGAGCCACGTACGACCCATCATTCGTTCAGCCAGCGTAAAATAACACTAAGTTTGTTGGACAGTTACTCACATAAAAAGTTTGACGAGCAAGCGCGCACAGTTCGTGTGTGGCGTGACTTCCAACGTGATATCGCTAACAGGAGGGCAGAATATTTTTGTTTCCAGTATAGTTCATTAACGCCTTTGTCTTTGTGTGTAGTATGTCGTCCTGTTCTACAGGTAGCAGGAGGACTGCCAGGACAGCCAGGCTGCCCTTCATGTTTGATTCAACACTAGATTAACCACCATATGCCTCAGTTCGCCTGTAATCACGAGTCAGAGGTATGTCGCTTGATTGCCTGATGGGTCATCCTGTTCACAATAACACGGATTTCCATAGGCACTGCAGCCGTTAACGTGCTCTCAGGACTGAACATCAATAAACGTGGTAGGACTTTTAATGAATGCAACAGTTCTCTTACCGTCTGTCAACACGAGTGACAGATTTCACATAAAAAGCGCATGTGCCCACGGATTCCTTTGTGAAGTGAGACATTAACTTCTTGTCCACGATGTTACTCCTTGGTACACGTTAGGCACAAAAGGAGCTGTAATGATGGAGCGGATTATTGCATTGAGACACCGTCAGCATCACTATCTTTGTTCAAGCCTTAGCGATATACAAGAAAATGTTTATGAGTTGACTTGAAAGCAAAATTCTAGAGGACAGCACTAGGGGTCTCTTATTGGGAAGTTGCTTTGTCAAATGCTTTGGCCTTCAGCAAGCCTCTGATAGTATTCGTTAAAATCCAAACGTTCTTGCAATCGTTCTGGTTAAGCTGCGTTCTGTTGGTTTCCTAACCCTTGAGAGTCCCATTTCACATAAGCTGGTCGAGACTATTTGGTTCAGGACGAGACCTATGAGAGGTGTCATAAATGCGGCGAATGTGGCTTCTAAGAAACGTTTTCTATAATGCTTTGGGGCACTCATTCCTTATCGACAGGGTCATCGTAACGTTAGCGGCTGGTATGGACTAATGGGAGACTCCAAGTAGTCTGTATGCACGGTCGACAGAACTCCAATTATTCAAAATGAAATGGTCATACAGCTAATATGAACAACTGCCAAAACGAATTCTATCCGTATACGAAGTCCAGTCTTCTGCCCTCACGAGCAGTTTGTTCAAGCTGCTCAGCTATCACGACCAAAGATTGCACTGGCTGGTCTCACATGCATATGTGTGACTTCCTAGACTTCAATTGATCCACGCCCACCAGCATCGACAGTGACCGTCAGCTTAGGCCAAGTGACACAACCTTATTCCTTGTTTAAAGAACTGTGTGTATTTTTTTGCTAACCAACTAGGTAATTCAGTTCGTTTATCCTCATTCTGATACTCTATATGGTTGTATAAGCCAGCCAATGAGGTAAAGCAAACATATATTGGCCGCCTCGGTTCTAAGAATAAATGAGAAATTTTACGAAACAGTTCCACACTATAAGTGAACAAACAGTCAACGTAAAGCCCATCAAAATATGAAGTTGTCACCGTATGTAATTTCTGTCAAATTTATATAAACTGGACAACCTAATACTCAACAGTAGTCGACCTATCACTGGAATACTCAGTAAAAAGTTTACACTTTTATGTGATCTGACTAAAGACTAATATCTCACGAATATCTCCTCAAGCATCGAATGTAGACTGTTTGTAAAATGTGAAGTCAGGAAAGATTTGACCTTTTTACATACCTGTCTAAAGTGCGTGAACACCATTAAATCGTTCTTAGGGGCATGTATCAAGCTGTTTTCGCACGCTCTGCTTGTTGAAAGTGTTGACTAAGTGAGTTCCAAATAATTCGTGAGGCGTGGCCAGGACTTGTTGCTCTTCCTGTGAAATTACAGCTGAAATCAACTTCCTTTTCAACGAATTATTTTATTCAGGATTACGTGAAATTAAAGAGGATTTGCGATGTGTGATTTCATACCCGAACGCTATTGATTTATTATCACATGAGATTGACAGCTGTGGGTTGATAGAATTATTAATGATATATTTCCTTATGTTGGAGCAACACATTTTAGACATATTCAATGGTGCAAAACCCTGTTGTTCACTTTCACCTTCATGATGTTAGTTTGAGCAAATTGCTGTCACGATTCATTATTTATTAAATCAACAGTCAACATCCTAAGAGGTGGTACATGTCATTCAATCTCAATATTTTAGAATATACCATAGAAGACATTAGATGAATCTGGTTATTTTCGAAAGCTTTAGCTTTTCACCTGTTCGTCAATTATATAACTACGGTGCTGTAATTGCAACAGTTCGACCTTACGCGCTATAGATATCTCCCTACTTTTGTATCAATGACATCACCTGGGCATTCGAGTGGAAAGACTTAGTCCTCGTCTCAGACAGTGAAAGAAAGCTATGACTGACAATTGTCCGACAAAACTAATTGCAGTACACTATCGATTTCAATGATTTTTCAGTTAAAAATATGTCAAGAAACAAAATTTGACTCACTAAGGTCAGGGCTACGGTTGATTTGAATAAAATGCACCAGCGAGCAGTAGCCGTGGAATTTCCTGAAGAGAGCGGTAGTGAATCCATAGTAGTGTCATGAAATTCTATCATCTTCAGTCTCAGGTATTGATAACTCACTTGTGCTCGCCTACAGCAATATCCAGGTTAATACACAATGGCAAGATTACAGGCACACCGTCCAAGCTGTTTAAGGGGTGCCTAAAAACACTTCAGAGTTTGAGCGGAAATTATACGGATGAGTCCGAACAAATTTTATGGTATGGTATTGGATTTGCTGTTAGGCAAAACCTTTTTCTAAACTGATTATTGGGAACTAAAATGCGAGATTCGATGTTATCTAAAGAGGTCAGACATAAATTTGACATCTTTCCATATTACCTATCATTTATATGTAAAAGTAATCAACATGCACCCGTATTCAAATCAAAATGATCAACGTATTTAACTTATTGTTTGCGCTTCGAATCGTCCAAAAACCTTGGACAATTTTTGTGTATATTTCATCATGTGCCATCACTTGTATCTTTTCAGTTAAAGTTGGGCAAAATTTCAAGCAACTGCTTCACAACCTTAGGACTATCGAACGCTGTCAACTGTTATCGTGCCATCGTATCAGCAACTAGCAAAGATGGCAAAGAATTACGATTTACTAATAGAGAAAACAGAACCAGTGTGTGCGAAAAATAATTAGTTCCTAGAATTGATAAAGGTTAATGGTGTGCACGTACTCCTTTGCTCTGAGTGACAAAGGATGAAGCTGCCCCCTGCCAATAAGAAGACAACATAAGCAGAGCTTTGGAGCATGGCAGTGATGAGATATGCACTTTATCATTAAAACATACTGTGATCTGCGTCTCAGTGGCACAGAGTATATGCTTAATTTGAGCATAGTTTCAGGAAATCTTTGAATGCTGTGGATTACCGAAAAATTAGCATGGTCGATAAAAGCTGACAGCACTAGAAACTGAGGTATAAAATTGCGCCCGTGCGAATGAGTGCATCAGAGCGAACGGTTCAAGTTTAGCCATCGACCTCTCTTTAGCATCAAATGTTATTCAAGACTTATTTTTTCGATACAACCACTTGTAAGGCACCGTGATTTCCTCGCAGTAATTGTAATCGAAGTCATTTATCCGTTCTTATTAACATCTGCGCAGTTTGCAGCGAGGGACACTGTCAAGGACCTCAGGAAAAATGAAATACTTCAAACACTCACCGAGAACTGTGGTTGAGTATCGTAGTTGTTAGGACTGTCTACTTCAACAGACCTTTCAGAATTGTGCAGAATAACGACTGACATTGTCATAACCATTGTTTAACAGCTTAGGTCTGAGTTATTGATAGTGCTTTGATAACTATTTTACACCCAGTATCCAAATCGAATTAATTATCAACGATACGAATAAATATTTCTGATATTTTTTGGATAGTAACGTCTGTGATATTAACTTTCATCAGTTACTGGACTCTAATCAACCAAAGATGAAATAGTATACGGGGAAATAGCGTCACGCTTCTTCATGTCTTAAAAGTTAGTTTAGTAATTTTAGGAGGTACTGAACGGCCTCTAACAGCCAGTAACTTTTCGGTATTTTTGCGGCATATACGATTTTCTAAAACAACATCAGCAACTTTGGTATAAACTAAAAGTATACATCCGTTAGAACCCCAAATTTTGCGCAGTTGTGAATGGCTGGTGTACAGTACCGGATAGCATTGGACAAGACACTTAACAGCGTTTAACCAGCGCTGAAGAGATGTGGAGTAGGTTGCTCCCATGCCATACTAATTCCAGTTTCGCTTAGGGACGCTAGCTGTACTTCTGCTTAACCACAGCACCTAATATGGTGTATCGCTTTATTTCTAAAGACGTTAACTTTTCAGCAACGGCTCTTCATTTGACAAGTGATGAATGTTGATTAACCATCCAATTACCATCCATCCCCTACCCAGTGTATGACTCACCTATTCAAAGCAGAATTACACCAATTAACTTGTTCATTTCCGGCTGAACCGTTGACGTCACTTTGAGCAATCTCAGCAGAAATCTGACGTTTAGCAGCGGATGTCAGACAGGGCAATTCAAAAAAGCTAATGTTAGTGCGTAAAAAATGTGGTGAGTTGCTGGCAAACGCAATAAGCCCGAGCAGTATCAGTGGTCCCTGTCCAGTTACTGCCCTGCAGTTTGTACATACAAAACATTAGTTAAGTGATCTATCACCAATTCTGCCAATCCTCGTTTATCTGAGTGAACACCTTTGCTACAGGTGGTACACCAAGATTGCTTGACTGATCGACACCCTTGAAAAGCTTAAGGACACTGAGAAAAAACTAAATTCGTTGAGAATTTCACACGGGTTCCACAGCAATGAATAAACTGGATAATGAAATGTATCCCACCATAAAGACTTGATAAATATTTGAGGTCGGTGTAGCATTGTAGTTAGAATACATCTGTTATAGTTCTCACAGTCAACTCAGATTGAAAATTCTTCCAAGTTTAAGACTGAAAACTCTTGCACTTGTCATCGCCAGATGGATGAACAGTCCATGAGTATAAAAATGTTGGAACAATCAAGCAAGAGCCGTATCATTTACAAGGTTTGAAATGACCAATGCAACAGAAGAATAAATCTGCCCGTAGTAGCTGAAGGAATTGTCGTTGTTACCCTACTTTATCTCCGTGAATCCAGAGGATTATTCATTTTCCAGTTCGCGTACGCAAGTGATACCAGTGAATAACAATTTGTCCCAGTGTGCATTTTACACAATAATTTAGGCGTTATTAGAGTCCTTATGGGCCAATATTGTTTCAACCTCATATAGTCGGCGTGAACGACCGGACGCGTGTTGCCTCATCCTCTGGTTGTTTTGAAACCTTGAACCACGAGCTGTTGTTGTCATCTTAAGGCATATCGAAAAGAGTTGTGGCTAGTGCAACATGCAAGCGGGCTGTTTCTTCTCTGATTGTCCGTTACACCTACGGACCAACTGTGAGGCAACGTAGAGACACCGGGGTCAGCGATCTTCCAAAGTAGGTCTTCCAACAAGTCCTGTAAAAGGAAACAACATAAAACGAGCGTGAGTCGAAGGCCCAGTAAGTCATGCACACGAGTTACACAAACGAACGCCAAAACGGCGCCGACAACACAGCAGCACGCCCTGCTGCGCAATTCAAATTCAACCTGTGTGCTCTTGCTGGTTTCGACCGCATTTACTTTACGGATAAAAATCCAAGCTTCTGAACCTTTCGGCCTGAACGGATGTATGTGAACTTCCTGTGCTTTGCATAGGTGATCAATAGGAGGTCAATAAAATGAACGAAACATTGCGAAGCCAATCGCTTTTCTGATCAACGCATCACGATTTAGCCAGCAACTTAAGTAGTGAGCATAAATAAATAGAACATCACGCAGAAATGTTAATAGTTCGCCCGTTCTATCAGTCATGAACGCAAGAATATGGAATGCGTAACGTGCCGGTAGCAAGACATTAGGATATAGGAGTTTGACAAGCTACATGTTTATATTTTGTGCACACAGAAGACCAGGTGGCAAGTATCAATCTTCATTGTTTCGAAGGGCGTGAATAACTTGGGGTTCTGTTTAAACATTAACACGCCAAACGAGCTGGGTGCGCCACCGGCGTGACCCTACTTCGAAGGTGCCGTGCAGTGATTATTGCTGGATTTCGGTTTGAATGTTTTAGATTAGACCTCGCACACCAAAATTACAAATGTCTAGCTATCCGATTTCATAAACAACTAACTTTTCTAATTAATGATAAGTAGTTTAGCAGATTTGATAATTTAGAAGAGATCCATTTGCGAAATATCTGGACTTCAACTGGACAGCGGTAGAAACAACATGCCCAAACGCAGCAAATGCTCTACCAGCTGAGCTACGAAACCGCGCCGGAAGCTCAGAAATTTCACATTTGGACCCAGTTACCCACCCAATCAACTGTGTCATATGGAATCTCTCGCTGGTTCGAATCCAGCCGAAGTCCAAATTTTTCACAAAGGGATCTCTTCTAAATTTTCTAATTATGTTGGCCTCATGGTAGCTGGCATGAAATGGTAGTAGAGCAAGGTCCGAAGTGGGCTGAAGTGACCAAAGATTTTAGCAGCCGTGGTCAGCTTGTTAAGAGTATGTGATATTTTCTCAGAATTAAGCTCTAGGAGTTGGTCAGTTAACATGAACCCCTTTCAAGTTAGCCGGAAAAATATGCCCACGAGGTTCACATCTCTCACTCAAGAACAGATTAAGGATTGTATGTCATTGGCCAAGACAACCTTCAGGGTTATGTCACAAGAAACACAAGTTCGTCTTCCTATGATTTAAAGGGTCAAAATGCCCACTGAGTAGCTAGCAACTTAAGCATTGATCTTCGCACATTTGCCAAAGAGCTAGTTTTAAAACATATACAAAAATAGCTGTTTGTTTGACGTTCATTCACTGTGCTGAGGTAGTTAAATCCGATGGCCTGATTACGCCGATTTGAGTCAGCGGTTTTGGCAATCCAGACGATCGTTCCGACATATCCTTCAACCGTGAATGCTGTTTACTGTGTTAAGTTAGGGAATGAAGTATGGTAAGATAAATAGTCTGTGTTTTCAAATCAAAATTCGCCAGAAATGAGCGACCAGTTTCGTGGTTGTTGCTACTCATCACGTACGCGTACTGGCTGAAATCCGACCACATATCTCACTGTAGGAACAAAAATTCTGTGGGTTGTTGACACTAACTCACGTGTACATACTAATGATCTCACCATACTTTATAAAATTGTAGTGTCATCTAGGAGCTCGAGGCAGACTAAGTTTCTACAGAGTTCCAGTTAGTGCTCTGAAAATTGGCACTGATTTACGGACTCTACTGGATCTGAGGTAAACGGTATAACTAACTGTCAAATAAGTGGAGGATTAACTTTATCCATTGTGAAGACTATAACTGGCTGCCTAAACTTCAGGCATATAAATAAGCCAAGTATTGCTCTTTGACCGCAAACTTTCGATCGTCATCTCAAACTCATCAATGACTTCGTCAATTGAGTCAAAGAAGGAGCTGTACGCCTGTAGGTATATGGTTGTGGGATATACGTAATATTTGGCTTATCAACTTTATCCATAATTGTAACCAAAAAACTGGAACATCATTAGAATGAGTTACGGTGAGACCTGGTTGTTGTGACGTTTTAAATACATGCGATGTACCACCTTATCGGATCCGGCCTCGTTTACTGTAACTGTCGATGTTCATAAACGACCGCGGGCAAGAGTAGAAAAAGAATAGAGTGATGTAGTCTACACTCATTTCTCAGAAAATTCATACAGTGAAAACAACTTAAGCGCATTTAGTTGAGTGGGTTGTGTGGAACGTAGACAAATGCTTAGCAGAGGTTAGTTCAAGGATGGCATGCCGCCCCAAACTACGTCAACCACGTAATGAAGGAATACATTCTCACATAATGGAACAAATTCCATCAACGTGGCTCATCGGAGATTTGTAATTAGCTCACGTTGTATCATTGCCCAGGCACCCGGCTGTCTAAAACATAGGTATTTGTGTTGTAACGTAAGTCAGACCAAAACCAACGGGCACACGGTATGTGTGATCGCCTGTTAAGGGTTATGCTGTGGATCGGACCGTCGAGATTTCTTCATCTTTCTATAATACAGCCAGTTCCTTTAATTTGATTCGCGCTATACACATTGGCTAAAGGTGCTCCTGCTTCGTTTAAGTATGACCCCCACCTGAATACCGCCGATGCTATCTTGTAAGCAAACGCCACAACAGTAACAAATTATCTGTGTACTTTCCGGCTTGTACCGGGTAGAACTTGTTTGGGGACCTACACGAGGCTTCAGTTTAGGATAGAACAACAGGCTACCATTCGAGACACGTGCGAGGTAGTCAATAAGATTGTGAGTGTCGGTCATCAACAATCGCATCGTTTACTGGTCGTCAGCACTACTTACACTACGTATACTACAGACCATGGTGGGTCTGACTTCTGCTTACTTACTGATGTGCCGACTGAATATGGCTAACAAGAAACTGATACAACCATTTTATATACTGTAAAACGGTGTATGCAAGATAAGAACGCATAGCATAGACTGGAAATGCTAAACAAAAGTACAAAGGTATAGAGCGATAAAAGCAGTAGTTCGCAAAGCAGTAGTCAAAGTTGTATCCGAACTTAGAGTGACAAATTCCAAAATGACTTCAACTTTCGCAAGTGGGTTACTCCCGTTCTGGTGTAAGTTACTTGGGCGCTGAATCAAACAACAATACTTCGCACACAACTAATGAATGGTGTGCTGGAGGGGTAGAATGTCAGTGGACTAACGATTGTGTCATCATTGAATGTATAAAATCAATATTGGTTCGGGATTTTTTCATTCTAGCTAGCAGTTGGGCAGTAACATTTCTCTTAATGTTTGGTCATCAAATTTCGTGAATTGATATGTATTGGGTAAACGTTGCTCCATCTGCAAATGGTGGAATTCTGTGACGGTATAGTCAAATAAAACAAGAAGTTTAAGCTGAAATGTGTCTCCGAAACATGTTCTCATGTAGATTCTTCTATGAACAAAAATTGCGTTTGCTTTCAAAGTTATAAAAACGTTTACAATTGAGTGGAATGTACAAGATAAGTCCACGTGCTGTGTTGCTTCCCCTAATTAGCTTTTTCAGCTAACAATTACTAATCCCACTTCTAAACTTGTAAAATAAAAAGATCTACTTTTTGGAAAACAGATAACAAAACTCGAACAATTAATAAACTCACGTCCGTTTGAATGTCGACAGATGTGGTATCTGTCAAACTACAAAACTGTCAGTAGATCATATATTTTCGTGCATTGTTTGCTCACGGTTTTGGAGACCAGTTTTGATCTAATGGTGGCAAAAGCTACACCGAGACACTTCAGTCAAGCCGTTCAGGAAAATACACAATGTGCTTCAGTTTTACCCATGTTGGTGCTCGTGAGTACGGCGAAAGTTCTGATCTAGGTCGTGTCAAAAAGACGCACTGTGGACGAGCTCTGTCAACAACGAAACCTTAATTTACTGCTTCTTTTTGAAATCGGCTGACAGGACAGTTCATGGGAACGTGACAGCTGCTATTGATCGGGAGAAGGCATCAGTTTGTTCAAAACAAAATCTCCCCTCAATTACTAGTGAACAAAATTCGTACCAAACAAATCTGCATAATTCTACCCCGATATATTAAGTTCAGAATTTTGATTTGCCGGCATCCAATTTATTGTGTGAATGATTACAATTATCCGATACAAGTAGTGTGAAGCGACGCTCCGGAAGCAGGCAACCACCGAACGGTGATTAAAACATAACTCTGTGTTTCCACCGGTCCGGGAGGACTCTAAAAGTAAGTGTTATCGAAGATAGTTACAGTCAGTTTACCAAACGCTATCTAACTTTTTAACCACCTACATCATTAAAGTGAGATTTACTGGATAGATTAACTATATAAGACGACACTCACGTTCACCTGTGCAGAAACTCCCAGTATTCACTGGAAACCCACCCGACACAAACACAGTATCTGACGGGGTACACTCTTGACAGTTTCAATAATAGATGTACACAGTAAATTTAAAAAAGAGAACTTGCTTGGATAAAATTCTGTGTTGTGCATACGGTTTAACATCTCGAGGTCTTGCGGACGTAGCTGGTGCAAACTGACCATCCGAGGTGGACTGTGTCTATCCGTACAAACGGGATAAAAACAAGCTGCAGATCAAGCAACTACAAAATTCATTATCACAAGCGACATTTATAAAACTGATGACTGAGTGGATGAGAGCATTTTCTCATGACGAGAAAGACAGCCCATTCGACCCCCCATTCAGATTGTCTGACTAATGAGTCCAAATAAAGACAAAACCGGTCCTGAGGTGTCGGTCTGAGGGTTAGCGCCAAAAAACATTCAAACACGGTTTAACACTACAGGAAGTCAACAGGAAATATCTCACTGGGTCTGGGATTTACACACATTAAATTGCTCACGCAAAAGAGAATACAGTCAAACTCCGCAGACTTTGCGTATTTCGGTCTTGCTTCTTAGAAGATGACGTGCGTAAACCATGGGTTGCGGATTCAGATGGTAAACGCTTATTTTGGTGATGATCTACATCTGTCCGTACTCCATTTTTCATCGAATAATGAACAGAGTTATCAAGTTTGTTTCGCTTATAACTCACTACCAGTGTATTATTCCAAGTATAATGTGTAGTTTGCTGTTTTTTTATAACTAACTGTAGTACTGGTCACAGAGCATCACGACCAGGTGTCTACACATTGACTTGGCCTCTAGTCCATACCCAGAAGAGTAGTGCTGATCCCTGCCGTGCTTGGACCAGTTGTTTTGTTCTTCAACCATCTGGGTACATGTCATATTATTTAATTGCCATATCTTAGTCTTCAAACGAATCGCCGATCAGTTCATCATACTGATTGGAGCGCTTTCGATTGAAGCTCCACTGAAAGAATCTTTATTGCAATTCTGTAGTTTGGCAATCTGTCAGAATAATCACGATAGGCGTAAAACACCCATGGTGACAGGAGACTGCTCTCAACCTAGATTTTAAAAATAACTACAGTTGTGCTTTACACTCTATTAACCTAGATTCATACCAGCAATCAGATTAAATGTAAATTACGTACAGTCTGAAAATCCATTTCTCAATAAAGAGAAGGATAAGTTACCTTGTAACAAAGCGAGTGAGTTTACGTCAGCGTAACCAGTCGAAACAGAGAAACATTAAAAGTAAGACAGTTTATTTACAGGTTAACATTAGTGACTTTTCGTTAAAGTCACAGAGACCTGCGAAGCATAAGCAAGTCGTTTTAACGGTTTAATGGAGAGAATTAACAAAAACAACTATTGCGTATATAAGCAAGCTGATTTACATCAAATTCAGTGTATCCGCCTTGAATTGTAGTTCAAACGTGGTCAAATAACCCGAATGATTATTATTGTGCTATTACAAAATTGTCCCTTTAAAATCACGATACATTTAACCTGATGTAATTTGAGGTCTTACGAAGGTCGTTTTGAAATTTGTTATTGCACCGCTTTTCTTGACCTGATACAAAATGTGTCAGCTTCCTTATCTTGGAAATCAGTGGGGGTGTTGGACCTGTTCAATTTCGTTTGGTACGTTTGTCATCTAATTTATGATATCATGCAGGTCGATGAATTCGTTGGAGCATGTTTGGATTGATTGTAGAAATCCGATCCCGAAATTGCTTTTATTATTTTCTGTTGTATGCAGTAAACAATCCCAATGAATTTTGTACCATAATTGTGTACAACATTTTTGTTTTCTTTTTTTTATGACTAGCTTTGCTCATTTGTTGGAACTTTCTTTCTTGATATTGTTTGACATGTTCTCATCTTCATCTGCACCCGATTGTTTTAGTAAGCTCAGTTCCCCTTGATTGGTAGCTATTTGTGGACTCGTGTTTAGCTAGTCCATTTTAAACGCTTTGCTCGAAAATTTGTGTATACGGTTCATTTACATTCAACGTGAGAGAGCATTTTTATTGTAATTATGTTAAACGCTACCTTATAAATTCAAATCTTTTCGTTCGCATTTTTTGGTAATTTTTGGATTTGGAAGATAGTCCTGTTTACCCAACCGTCGGAGTAGGCGTTATTAGAATTGTCAGGTGCGCCTCACTGAGTGAATTATCTTAAATCGCCGGGGGCGATCTAACAGAGGATAATGATCTTGTAGCACTCAGTGACACCAAGGACAAATCTCTCTTGTTTATTCGGATTTCAGGTCTATAAATATTCTTCTATAACATCTGTTTGTCAGTGACCGCAGTTACAATTCATAAAATTGGATTTTGAGGCAAAAGTATTGACCGCATTAGTAGCTCGAATTCACAGTCTTCTTATCCAAAGCCTTGGTATGTTTACTTTCGTGCACAAGCCGTGTACAAGTTTATTAAGACAGGCTTATTCTCTAGTAATGGATCAGAGTAGACCCTTTCACTCTTCGTCGTTGTAACTATTTGGTTGATTGAATTTTAAGAAATGTGCCTAAAACACATTACCGGACATAACTACTATATATTCATTTACTCCATATATTTGTTGTGCAAAAGTTTTCGTAAGAGTGTACATAAATGAACGAATGCAAGGTAGGAAACTTTACTACGGGCATATTGATTAACTACATAACTCTGAAATTAATCCGGATTTTCCTATATGGTCTCGGCGTTATCTCTCCTCATTTAGTTAGGTGGTTGCCAACAAAGAACGGCAGCGATCGCCTTTTTTGATAAATCGATAGGTCCAGGTTTTGGAGGTGGTTATATATGCATGCCTAAATTTATCACAAAAATGCTGTCCTCTTGTAGTACTGTAAACAACCTGGTTGACATCTTCTGCCATCAGTGACAACAATTATGGTTTTGATGTTGGCTCGCACTCAGTGAACCGAAGGACGTCAACTAATTGACATTGAAGTCAGGTAATTCAAGATGTGACAGTCATTCGAAACATGTTATCTATCCTTACCATGATTTAAAGACTTACCCTACTCCACAGTGCAAATGCTGATATTTTCAAAAGAACTGGCTTAGATAACAGTAATATATTGGCCAAGTACAACGACTGTGAGTAAACCTGGTAAAAAGCTATTAGTCGTTGAAAAGCTGCATAGAAAACGTCGCCAAGAAATGTTGACTAATAGGAAAGTGGGTAAGCATTTTCGGTTTAAACTCCACAGTAATATGCATTGTTGTAAGCGAGCTGTAAAAATATTCACAGCTTCCAGATCGTCTCAATGTCTAAGAGTTACTGGAATCACAAATATTCAGTCGTCATAAAAACAAACCGAATGACTTTATTCCGGGGTATAATGATTAAATATAACCGAGAAAAAAGTTTGATCACAAGGCTAAACGGCAGCTGGTTTCCCATTGTCCAGCAAAACATTGCGTGGTAGATGTGCATTGCGTGAGTCGCAGAACTCATTGTGCCTTTATGCTATCTCCAACAAGCGAGCTGAGGACTGCAGTGAATCTCGGGTGGCCTTTACGAAGACCGAATTAGCAGTGGGTCTAGTGTGAAATGTTTCTGACTCTGAGCAAAGAAGGTAAGCGGAAATGACAGTCCCCTATTGACTTGTAATGTGTATGTTTGATTCGTGGGGTAATGTTGCGGCTTTTACCATATATTTTTCTGCGGACAGAATGGGATTACAAGCATTGGTAGAGGTGTACGGCGATTCATATCGTCGAATGCCTCTCTAAAATCTAGGAGCGCGCTGTTCACTGAAAGACATTCATAGACAGCTCTTGTGAGGGAATGGCTAGCGATCAAAGTTCGGTAGCTTGAGAGTTACTACATATAAAGCAATGCGGTTCGGGAAGTTCTAAGCACATCATCTTTCAGTACTTTGGATGAACCTGTCCAGATGCTTTCCGTGACTCTGAAGGTGCATAATAGTAAAGTAGTCGAGTAGAGGTTGCTGACATCAGTACGATTAACACCTTTGTAAAATGACGAGGTAACGATTTGTTTACGAGGACTTTCAAGAGTATCAGTAAAATAGCAACACACACAGTGCGATCAACATAATTTAAACATAACCCAAAGCAGATTAAGGTTGCCGCATTCCTTTAGACTTTCCGATCAGCTCCATCCTAAAATATGCACTAGACCAGGGTTTCTCGTTAGTGAGAGCTTCTCAATAGCGCGTCTTTTTGACACGGCCAGAATTAGAACTTCCGCCACACTTCACAAGGCAACCGTGTTGACCACTGTGTTATTGACCACACATTTAGCACGACTGAATTGCCGCATGTATACGGTTAGGCACATTTGTCGGTGGGTAATGCTAGGATTGTCTGATCATTTCGATAGGAGACAGTATTTACCTCGTCAGTTCCAATCGATGTCCCCAGGACTATGTCTTAACTCCACGTCGAAATCACTGAAACAACTGAACTCGTCGAGTGGTATTTTGACTACTGGTGATTAGTATAAGACCGGTTAATAAACCTTTAATATCACCTACAACTGATCTTGACACCCATATTCCTACAGAATTGTTAGCGAGCCGTTATACGCGAGTTCCACTGTTGTTAGTGTATGTTCTTGCCACGACCTGGATTAGGAAAATTATTGTATCTTCTCTCAAAGCGATCAGGCACTCTGAGCACTAATCACAATCAAAAGTTGATTGTCTCAAAAATGTTAGCTTTGCGTCAAACCCGTACATTCGTTAGTGGAATGCTTTACACTTAATAGAACATGATCAGACTTAACGTCACTAAGCAAGCAGTACTTACCAGTACCAATCCTTATAATGTGATATGAACCGGTTAGTTTTTCGATCAGCATGCTTTGAGGTATGTCCATCAGTATTGTGAATGAATCTGTTTTTGAGAATTCATATACTTGCGGGTTCAGTGTACCAGTAAGGTTACTTGTACCGAGTTGACCTGCACCCTCGAGGTCAGTTTCGCCTACCTATCATTCCTCAATAGTTTTCTTTGATGTATTATTTGGACTGTAACTAGGCTATTATACATATGAATTATTCAGAACTTCCTATAATGAAATGCGCTGTATAATTCATGAACACATTCACTGAGTTTTTACTCACTTTGCCCCACAAGGGATTTATAAACTTTGTAAATTTTTAAAATCCAAATGCTTTTCATAAATATTTACTAATCCTTTGCTCAACGATTGTTGAAGATTATCTAAATATACCTGGCAATAACTACATATGAAACGTAATAACTCCGGTTAGCTCGATCAGCTGCACAGTCCCGCGAAAACAGCATATGTGCTTTTATTGGCTAATTTTAGCACAAGATAGTTAGACCTCATAGTTTAGACAGTGGTTCAACTTTAGGTGCCAGTAGTTACAGTGAAGTAATCTCATGTTTCCAGATTATTTTCACTTAGTTATTTAGGAACATACGGTGGTGCACTGCCAATTACGTGAACTTATGCATATTTTAATCGAGCCAAGCTTGCACTGACAACGTGGAGACCATACTATTGGTCATCACGAGATACACCTAAAAGCTCGATTGACTGGTATTGCTTTCGGACGTGAACAAGTGCTTTCGCAGGAACCCCTGCTTTTCACAGTAACTTTAGGGCTAATTGGACGATCACAAACCGAAAGAACTTAAAAAAGCTCGTGTGGAATGGAACAAAAATTATTGTTTGCTAGCTAATACGATTATCGAAACACAGAAAATGATAAAAAATCTGCTGCCAAAATACTTCAGAATCAGGCAACTAGATAGTTGAATGGCAGGTTGGAAGCTCAACCATTGTTTGACAAAAACAGATTATAATCACATCTCAGTATGCAACAAGCAACAGTTAACTGACAATAGCAACCGGAGTTACGCACAACGCCAGTTAGTAGTAGATGATTCTGATAAACAAGCTGACTGAAAACTCAACCGGAATTTGAGAATACGGAGCTCAGCCTGCGCTTGAACTCAACTATTAATGATGATCTCACTTTAAGCTGTGGTAGAAGATCTTAGAATGGAAATGCCGGTCAAATTAGATCACCACCACAGTACCATCAGTTGATGGTTTCATGCCGTCGTATTTTATCTCATTGATCAAGGTATGCACAGATGTTGGCCGCAAGTTGATAAAACGTGGTGAAGACCAAATTTCCTCATAGAGAGAAAAACAGCAAACCAGGGTAGCCACCGTTAAAACCTATGCATACTTCTTTGGTCTGAACTATGTAATGATGAGCGTAATCGTCGCTTACTCAAATTATTTTGTAACGTACTTTCCCGTGAAATCACCTCGAAAGTACATCAGTCGTTTTACCGAAATACAGCAATTATGCCTTAATTGACAGTTACATCTCGTGGTTAACTTCTCAGTCATAAAATCTATACAAGCAATCAAGTAACCTTGAACAACATCCAATGGAAAACTGCAAACAAGTATCATCCAGGTTGACGCTAGTAGCATAACAGTAAACAGTTCAATCCAACTGATGGTTCTTTATGACATAATGACTGACGAGGGTAAACGTACCACATGTCACAAAATCGAAGATGAGATATACTGGTAAGTTTCTTTCTGATAGTCAAGGCAGAATACATGATTTGTAATATTTTTTTATGATAGCTGACAAAAGGTCATTGCTTGGTTCCGTAACTATATTAGGGTTACTTCACAACGGGAGGCACGACATACAGTTCCAGAATAAATAACAGAACTCGTGTGAAATTATTCGTAGGCAAAGTTGAGGGTGATAAATAAAAAACCAATCTTGGCAGCTGGCTTAAAATCTTAAGAAGTTCTAAAGTCCGTTGATACATAAAAAGTAATTACGTGCACTTCACCATCGGGATGAGCACAACACAATATACTAGAAAATAGTTATTGTGTTGAGTTATTCACTAGCCAGTACGGAAGTCTTGGTCTATTTACGTAATTCTATGACGTTCTGAGCCACCCGATGAATATTTTGTTTGGAAATTCGGTGTCATCCGCCTGAAAATCATTGTGAGATAACAACTGTGGACGGTCCCTCACACTAACTTATTTCAAACATTACGCTGCTCTACTTCCAGGTGGTACACATAAGACCTAGAAGTTAGTTATAAGTAGAAAGACTTTCAACGTCGAATGCCAACGATATCATTAGTGACTGATTAAAAAATCCAAACCTATACACCAGGAACCTGAGGTGCAAACGTCAGTAAATTTATTCGGAGTAATGTTTGATTGAACCAATTCATGTTGCATAACAAAATATTACCTTCTGTTAAACGTATCAATTATTTTTAAGTTGACTGACATTTCACGATCATGAATCTATTTTTTACCGTAGTCTTGCTAACTAGCTCACATAAAGAACCTTTTGGCATACTCCGTAATTCGTCGAACCCAAATTTTATTTTCATTGGTATCTGAGGACCGAAATATGGCAATTTAACTAACATGATTTGAACTTGTGCTCTTTATATCATTCGGAATATTGCAGAAATTTTGATTTAACCATATTGACCCTCTTTATAAAATCATGCTATTGGTACCTCTCCGAACTTATGGATATGTTTATGCCTCGTTTCATACGCTACAGTCTGTAAACGCCTCCACGGACTGAAAGTCAGTCGAGTCAGGTCAGGTCAGGTGTTTCGCTAGACGCCAAATCGGTCGTTCCACCAAAGTAAAATCAGCACACATATATACTTCCCAAAACTATATAAGTGGTATCGCGGTTCACAGTCATTACAAAACTCAGGAACATCTACTGTCAGTCGACAGCTTTTTAACTTAAGAAGCAGTTAATGTTAAAGTATTTCTTTATGTGACAAATCCAAAACAGGCAACTTGAAATTAGTTTTTTGTGATGTTCTTCAAAAAGTATGACCTAGTAAGACGGTCATTCAAGGTACTGGCCCAAACTACTATTAACTTTGCGTTAATTAAATGCACTATGCAGCCTTAGGCTTTCATGGCCTAAACGTATTTTCTTGAGATACTTACCGTCAGGTAATTTGTTACCTCAACGATGAATAGAAACCACTGCATTTTCATTTGTTCGGTATACCAAGCACGAATTTATATTCGATCATGCGGAGATACGTTTCAAAGTTTCCCAAGTAAGTTTTCTTTGTATGGGTGGAAAATATTTTCGTTCAGAGCTCATTTAAATGGATGGTATGGTGCGCCGTTATTATGTTAGAAATTGTGAACCTCTCTGTGGTATATAATATTAGGCCTAGCCGGTTTAGGTGACAATATTCTAAGTTCGCACTGTAAGTACGATTAAACGCAGCTTGAACTGTTGCGCGAATGGCAATGATTGCATGGCCGAAAATTCTTTCAGAAACCCTAAGAAGGAAATTCCCATCTGATACAGTTTCTCAGTTTATATCGGGAGATACTGACATTAAAGTGCACAGCTGACGAAAAATACGTCTTCTTTACAAGTGAATGTTTACGTTGTTTAGTTTAATTTTGTCAGGAGTCGTCTAGACCCAGGTCCACGGTAATTAACTCACCAACGGATCTGAACTTGACCCAAGCAAACCGAATGCTGATACGCTAGAAGAAACTTTCCGTGTTCAGGCATGAACTGAAGAGTACCGTTAACGACTAGGTTGTTAGTATTCTCGACTTGGTCCAGCTGCCGTCTTCTCTATACCTACCACATCACCCCTGACCATTTTGGCTGGCCCTGTTAAATTCGTAATTATTGACTGGCACTGGTGAGACGTTGCAAACCCGAATGCTAGTTTTCATACCATCCATCAGATCTAGTGTACATAACGGAATGACATTCCAAAGCAATTGTGATGTACTATTTCAGCTTGATTCGTGGTGATAGTTAGAGACAGACAGTGAACCACGACACTCTAATTCACCTGCCAATTTGGTGAGTTCCACATCCCAGACCTGATGTCAGACGACTGTTGGCAACGTTGTACGAGGTAACTCAAGTACTTCAATACCAGTAAATAGGAGATGTTCAAGTCATCTGTGCTTTCTTGAGGACAGTGTTCTTACATTTGAACGGAAGGGTATATCAAATACGCATTTGCATTTTAGTGTACCCGAATGAATCTGTAGCAACATAACCGTAACAGTCATTCGGATGGTTCAAGTTCCTTCTGACATTATTAGCAAATAGCCTCGTGGAAACTTGATGAAAATCGTCATTCGAAGATGTGGGGCTACGTGTAGTGTTATGTGAATTTCAATTTTTTTTTGAAAAATGGTTGTCCTTAATATCGTATTGTGTATTAATGTCATTTTCACAATAAGATGAACTTTGTCAAATAAGTCAGATAACCTTGTTTCCTATGTGCAGAAGGAAGACAGAAAAACGCATGCACTGCGCTTAATTTTGATAGGTAAGGTTCATTATGGAAGGTAAAAGGTTTGAATAAAACAGAGAATCGGGAAGGACTAGACACTTGTGTTAAGTTACATAGAAATACACCCGACCAGACTAGGATTGCGGTTGAATTCAATGTACTTGCCCATGTTGTTAAGTGGATAACTAACTTCCTGTCAACCGCTGATAATCGAATTTAGGTGACCGTAAGAAAATGACTCATCACTACAGACAAGTTAGTAAAGCTGAGACGCTTGGTCTCCTTTATACATCACAACCACACAGAAATTAAAAATATACGGTAGGTTTCTCGGTATGGAATCTGTTCAAACAGACACGATTTTATGAACGAGTTGCGTGTAGTCAGCGAACTTAGTAGCGCCAGCTGAGACGGTCTGATTAACCGAGCGATCAAAAGGTTCCCCAAAACGTCAAACCGGCGATCGAACTCAGAAAAGATACCGAAGATGATATACAAAATAATAATAATCTCTTACGCCAAGTGTGATTCAACCGGATTTCCAAGTAAATAAATGAGGAAAAACTGAGAGTAGGGAGTTGTGTGTGGTCCTGGCAAAATGGTCAAAAACGCTTAAAAAATAGGCATGCCAAAACAACTGACCGCAGACATCCGTGAAACATATTATAATCGCTGGGTTCAAAAACGTCCAGAATGTTGCTTTAAAAGAAGCATAGGCATGAACAGAAGAACAAGAAGCACCTTCTGTACACAAATTCAACACTCTCCAGCAATTCGTCAGAATATTTGACGGTAGACAGTTTAATCAATTCCGCACTAATGTTCCGCAGCCTTGTTAACCCCATGGTAACAGCTAGCCAATTTAATACAATAGACGGACGACCGAGTCAGTCCATCCTATTCAAATAAACCACCTATGCACATTATTTTTGCGAACATAAAAACAGTCGATAATACGTCATCACCATTGCCTCACTGAATAACCGAGTGAATCAAAATCAAACAAAAAGACAGAAAAACGAACTATCTCGATTAATTTGGTGTCCTTTTGATTAAATTGGCTGAGTGATCCATATGACCGAGTTTCGTAAACTACGATGTCTTTACCCAGTCCACTCTGTCATTGATCTTATCGACTACTTTAGCAAGCTTTCAGACATGTATTGACTTGAACCTAGGTTCGTTTTGTATGTGTAAATGTCATTGTAACCTCAAGCGAACTGGCAGGTAATTTCAACGATGCAGTGATTAGTCACACTATGTGCTCCCTGTGTAGTACCTGCTTTGTCGGGCTGAGGATAGTTTGTGTAATATAATAGCCAAATACGTGCCTCTTAGTGTAAATTGTATCCCATGGTCCATGGCATTGGCCATCTAGTCTCGTTTGTATAGTAGGCTGTTAAAGGTCGTTTTTCCAGAAAATAGGCGTTCCGAGTCTGTAATTCTTTTTGTCCTAATGTGAGCATTATTAAACTTCGGTTAATAGCCGCTTACCACTAGACATTGTCATTGTTTAAACAACCATGTTACGTACTAATCAGTATTTGTGTTCCAAGGTGTACGCCGACTCGTAAATTTCGCATCCGTATAGATAATCAGCAAGTCCGTTCGGAGAAGAAACGCTATATTCGAGTTTTTTATCAGATCTCGTTAGTAATTCACGCACTTGTTCTGGTTAGGATTTGAATTCCGACCGTGTTCTCATGAGGTAGTAGTATTCACCGATGCGCACTGACTTCACGACAGGAGAGGACCGAGTTGTTCTAGCTTAAGACACAACCGCATCTGAAATATAAGGCATTCTCCCCAGCTACGAATCTGAATAGTGAAATCAGAAGACCAATTTTGCAAGATGGTAGTACCATTTCATATGTCCTCGTCAGTTGTTACACATGACAACGGCGAACATCAGAATATTTGAGCGAATTAAGTTCATATATCAAGTCAGTGTATACACTAATCTGTCATTGGTCAGAACCACGGCAGACGGAGGTTCTAGGTTGACAGCTGTTTGCCGTACTTGTCATGCGTAGAAGCTAACCTTCTGTATGCAAAAGCTGCTAACCTTGAACCTCCGTCTGCCGTGGTTTTGACCAATGACAGATTAGTGTATACACTGACTTGATATATGAACTTAATTCGCTCAAATATTTTTGATGTTCACCGCTGTGATGTGTAACAACTGACGAGAACATACGAAATGGTACTACCATCTTGCAAAATCGGTCTCCTGATTTCACTATTCGAACGTCGATTGAGTCAGACTTCTGTGTCTTTGCTTCAAACAGGAGCCCTCAGATCAACGCACGTCAACCACCGAAATTAGTGGGAAGTATCCGGAGTCATGTTTATGCCGAATAATCGATGTGTTTCTTTTCTCTCATACTTCTGATTTTCCTTTATTTAAACCAAGACAATCGGTATATTCTGGAGCTTTTACTGTCGACACAGCTTGACAGGTGGGTAAGTAGGCTACACTGTTCCGGAATTATATTGGTAACGTGTTCCACGCCCAGCCGCGACGCACTATAAACGATAGTTAGTGATTGCCCCTGCGCTCACCTCATGAGTTTTACATATCGGATTCCACAAAATATGGCAGTAGGATGCAAACAGATCACCCAATGCAATTCAACCATTGGTACAAAATGACCATAACAAAAACTGTTGTTGGCGTCAGTCTGTAGACAATTGTTGTTCAGTTTGGAATAAACATCTCGACTCAGATCACGCCGTTATTCATACCTGTATCGTTTTATCTTTTGCTCTGGACTAAGTTATTCGCTGACGTAATGCAGTGAGGCAAAACCTGAATAGCCAAGGTGTACGGAAAGCTCTTCCAGTAGCACCGACGCTAAGAAACAAAGCAGGTAACAACAGTGACGTGAGTTAAACTGACGCTGGACACAAATTCCATGAGCTATGCGAATCATTTGCTAAGCGGTATGTCCGCAAGGAACACTGCTGTTGTAACGCTTCCGTTAAGTTGACAGAACTCGAACAAAATTCCGTTGATTCTCTCAGACTTTCGATAAGACAATAGATACGGAAACTGAAACGCAAACATACGAAAAGCCTGTGATAATGCCATCAAACTTGATTGGGTGAGATGAAAAGATGAAGACATTCTTGTTAAGAAATGTCCGAATTATGTTTTTCTTCAGTTTTTGTTGCGTTGTCCGTCCACAATGTGTCACTAAATTCATACGTAAAAATGTTTGTTCGATAGTTTATACCTTGTCAAGGTAATTTGAGATAGGGGTTGATCACCTAGATGAACAAATTAGCTGGCTTGAGCCAACTGATTATGCTGCGAATAAAGAGGGAAATGCGTCTAGCTGACATTCCCAACACAACTAGGGCGATTTAGTGTTCAACTTTTAAAGCCTAACATCAGTCCAAGTCCGGCCACTTTTCCTCCAATTTATTCCAAAGAGGTTGAGAGGAGACTGTTACTTGAATTTCTCACACTCCCCTATCCCATACGATAAACTGAGGGGATATCTTCTGAATGTGGCTTTTTAACAAACATTAGCATCTTCTGTAGAAGTGTTAGAGCGTCGTGTAACAATCACAGAGGCATGGCTTTGTCTCTGTGGCATCCGAGGTGTTCACGTGTCTTACAGTGCAGCGGCTTCGGAAACAGAGGACCAAATGAGAGAACAGCTGACAGAGTGTACCGTTTATTAAAACTCTTGGAAAAACCTTATTAGTGAGACAATTCAAACAGGATTCGGAAAATGCAAGAGGAGTAAAGAAGTCACTGAAAAGGCGCCCATTCGGTTGGTCGTCAAACGCTTGCGAGTGTAGTAAATTTGCGTTTAATAGGTCATGCGTTAAGTAAAAAGCAGATTTAGGTATGACACCCATTTCACAACGAAAAAGTCATTTAATGCAACAACATTTGTCGTACAGAGAAAATATCTGACAACCAATAAAATAAAATGGATATCACTGCGGAAACTGGTGAAGAGAATAAGTAAAAAGTCGTTACCGAAACAGAGTTACCACGTTTATCGCTCGATACAACGCATTCGCATTTGTGAACAGGTTCGTGTGTTTATCCTGAAAAGTGGAGCTGAAAAATTGAGCTTCAAAGCATTGCTGACGGAAATCAAAAATTTGTGAACAGCAAACAGAGATTAATCTTCTTCAAAAAAAACCTTTATTTCATTTAGTTTTCTATGCTGTATTTTTGGGGTCAGAAATTAGTATTTCTGAACTCGTCCCCAACAATAGCCCATAACCTAGTAGGGACCACAGCAGCCATCGCCATGGGTGGATCTCGTGTGACAGGACCAACACCTACGTACGTATATAAGTGGTTCAAGACCTAATTGGCAATACTCACTCTGCATTCGCTCACGCTGTCAACTGGCAGATCACGTTCCTTAGCCGATCTGGACATCACTGACGTCGATTCATAGTACTCCTTTCTTTTATGGATAATCCCATGCTTTCGTGAGCCTAAAAGGCCCTCTCCTAGTCGCCCACTTTACTGTCTGGCCCATTTAGAAAAAAATGTTATTACGAATCACTCCATCTTCTAACCTCCCAAACTATCCGGCCAGACACCCCCTTCAACAAAGTGTTGTCCCTCTGCCATTGAAGCCGTTTTCTGAGTTGCTGTTCCCCGTTGGTGCTAGCCTCAATGTAATTATGTTCAACTTAGAACGTTCATCTGGGTTTTTGTGTGCCGCCCAGGCTCCATAGTGTTAGTTATCGTTGTCTTATATCGGCGTTGCGCGTATAGTTCACAACTTTCGAATATGACTCATATGGTGTATGCTCTTCCGCCGTGTGAGATGGGTGACGCAGATCCCGTGGGTAATGGTTACCGAAACAGCAGTGCTTTGCTAGAATATGACAGTCCTCTGTGCAGGCGGCGTGATAATTGATAATTGCAACCTGCGTTGACATCATAATTCAGTTGATACCTGCCAGTCAGCATAGCCAAGACGCTCACCCACTGTTTAAAATTAACTCCAAACTGACAGCTTATCGGCTGCTTGTTTTCCCTCAAAAACGAAAAATTTTTTTGAAAGTAGAGCCAGCAATATCTGAGTTCAAACAAGCTAGCTCGACTGAGTTACTTCCGGCCACGAAAGTTTACACTCCAAATGAGGTGTCTGGGTTGTGAGAATCCTCATCCTTTATAATCAACACCGCATATGCCCACGATTGAGAGAGACGGACTTTTGCCCTCCCGATAATTTATCCAGGGAAACTACCGTAATTTTTGCTGTGTGTAGGCTCTGTGCAGATGTCCAGTGAGATTAATCTTTTCTATCTAGTTACACCCTATCTTGACTGAAATATTTTTCTTCAACATGTATCTCGCTTTGTCACACCAATATTACTCATCAAACGATACAAGATTCACAGGTAAGCATCTATATCCATGTTTTCAGGCAATACCACAGAAAGAAAACGGACTCCGTGATGCTGGCCCGTGAACTCGGCACTTTCAATTGGATATTAGTGCGTGACAAAGTTAGTGGAAGTGTTATCTTGTTCAAAAATGACCATGTTCCAAAAGTATTTCAAGTCGAAACAAAGTAGTTCAACATCGACAAGATACCGTTTGAAATAATGTGGTTAACAGAAATGGAACCAATCTGCGCCAATAATGCCCGTATATGCTGTTCATAAAGAGAGTTACATAACAAAGCGATGCTCATAATAACCAGATTTTACTAGTAACCAACAAGGAAAACAATCTTGAAAAGTGCGGAGATAAGACGTATTACAAACTTCCAGCTTGAAAGGTATATTTTGTTAAAGTCACTTGGGAGTAATCGGTGTGTAAAAAAGCATGACGGCTTTAACAGATAAAACTTGAGATGAAGAGAACAAATTACTCCAAAAAATAAATGTCTTAAATCGCTGTTCTTTATATGTAGGGAAAGATTAGGCTGAAATTCCGTTTGCTAAGCACACTTTTGCCTCATTGAGACAAACGAAATAGCCGACTAAATTCACAGTGAAGATTACAATCGCTGTTATTAGATGTTTGACACATTGATATTTCATTTATAAACGAGCGCCAGGGACGCATGAAACTATATTCCTAAAAAATCTTTCGTTTATATTTTTCACAAGAATAACCAGCATGCCTCAGGTAACTGAACGATATGCTCTGAGCCGAGCTTTTGTTTACTATGGTCACCAGTTCTGTGAGAACCGGTTAACTGCGTGCAGTGAATATCAGTATCATCCATCAAAAAAGAAAGAGACTACCGTATCATGTACATCTAATAATACAAACACACAAGTGGCTGTGCAATGGTCCCACCTCATCCTCCGGGATGAGGAATCTGCAGCGCTCACAGACTTGATGTTTCCTATTAAACTGCTAACTACTTAGTATTTATAAGTGACCCAAAATAATTGCACTTCCATTAGTTGTACAGCATGGGGAAAATCTTCCTTAGGAACACAGTACGACCTGGCCAACGTTACCGGTAGTTGATGAAATTCTGACAGTTCAAATCCTGGACATGAAGTAATGCCCAGAAATGCTTCTTCTCATTTACAAGAGACAGAATAGCCATTCGTTGGCATAAGTGTATGACGTCGAACGTACCATGTTTACTGAGCATACACATTCTGATTTTGTAAGCAACCACACTGATTCTTTAATTTCATTGTGTCGCATGACTTAGAACTCTTGCATCATCGTCAAATATCCCATTTACAAACAATTACCTTTTTACTTCGACAGTATGAATGCCAGATGTAGCTGCAGAGGTGGATGTAAGCCAGTGGAAATATAGAAGTTCTAAATATCACCAGCAAGCCCATATGGCGGGGGGGGGAAATAGTTGCTTTTTAGTTCAGCAATAGTAGAGCCGACAGAAAAAATGGGAAAGGATGATACACATAACCATTCAGGCCAGTGAGGCTTGTCGTTCTCCAGTGCCAAAATTGGACAGACACACGCCTCCAGAACGGACCGGGTTTGAAAAAATATTGTGACAGTGATCCTCGTGCATATGCGATCCAAATCTCCGTAATCGTAGGCGAGCGATCGTAATTAACAATGAACAGAACAATCAGAAAAAGTTTGTTGTAAAGAAATTTGAAACATGTTATCAAGTAAACACTGTCGTGCGTTGGTTTACATAACAAAGTTTAACGGGCTAAGAAAGACAAAAGGACAAAACCAACAACCAAACACATGGTTGGTGCATCCGTCGTTAGATTAGCCTGTCACAGTGACTGGAGCCAAAGGACTCATGCACATAACTGTTAGTGTAAGTGGCTTGCTCTGAACTACTACCGATACTACACACACAACCGTATCCAGTGTGAACTTGAAGAAATAAGACGAAGGGATGTGTGCGCGAAGACCTTTGTAGGCCAGCTGACCAACAGTTGTTAGTCGGGTAAGAGGCAGATGAAAGTGAATCTTTTAGACCTCGTATGGTAAGTTTTAACCTTGAAAGAGCTACCGAAAACAAAAAATGAAGAGGTTTAAGCACAGGAAGATATACTGAAGCATTCTCAAAAGCGTTAGCAAAATTAATAAATTCCATTTTGACCTCAGAAAGTAAACAAAGCCTTAAGAAAACAAAAAGAAGGTAGTAGGCCACAATGAGCTGTGTTGCGAAAAACAAATGGGATGGAGATGGTATATATGGATAACAACTTCGTTCAGAGAAGAGTTAAATTATTTCACCACGATCGCCAAATCCGTGGCTGATCGTTGCAGTTATTTCTTAGTGCGCGCAAGTTGTGTACTGTCATCTGTAACTATTAGCAAGCGAACTGCCCAGCTACGTAGCATACTTGGATTATCGAAACGTCGATTATATGACGAATCGCTATCTATGCGGTATTCTACATGAATGCTGTTCACCAAGTTCCCATGAGAATCCGGTAGCAATATGGTCAAATATATCTTAATTAAGAGGATAAGGCACACGCTTGTTTTACACCAATGTCAATAGCAAGCTCATCAGAGGTCAATCCACAAACCTGATCTTTCAATTTCATACTTATATGCAATATGTTAATTAAAATAATTTTACCTGGGAATCCAAACTTACGCAGCACTGTTCAAAGTGTCGCATGGCTCACGGAGCCATACGCTTTAACAACATTCGCAAAGATAGCATACAACAGATAGTTGCGTTAAAGCCGTTCCGCCGGGAAATGGTGCGCGGCAAATACCATATCAACGATACTGCGATCGGCCCAAAATCCCGATTACTCCCTAGGAAAGATGGTCTGGAAAATCTCAGCAATGCGTTAAGTGAGCCGGATTCCTACCAGAGCATTCAGAAGCGCAGCTCAGCAGAATGATTACCCAATAATTGTCTGTGCAGTGACTACTTATCTATAAACACAGGTAAGGAGGGTACCCATAAACTCTTGCAGGACTGTTTCATGTTCCCAGATGGAATGATCCAATGAACGCCCTAAAAACCTAAACCTTCGTGCTTACACAATACCCTTGGTAACACATTCTCTCTCACAGACTGTCAGTTTTGGAGTTGCCCAATGACCTTCTGAACTTCTGGCAGATCCAGTCGAAGGCAGATGAGTCTATGACAGTTTGCTGTAGTAGATTGTCCAAGATCATCCATTAAATGGTAGCAAGTCGACTCAGTGTGTTACCAAAGGGAATGAGCCAGATCCTCATTATGGCCTTTGGCTCGGTGCACAAAACACCAGGATCCCCTCAACAATTGCTATGGTAACCTGGAATTAGGGACCAAAGATCACCTTAAGCAAACCGTAAAATTAATTGTATCGCCGATGACCACCATACCCGAACAAAAACTTACCTTGGTTTTCCCACCAGTCACCTATGATTCCACGGAGCCGTTCAGTGAGTTGCGGCGACCGAAACAGAATATTGTCTTATTCTCATCGCATGGATCCATTAAGGAAACAGGAAGTGTTTTATTTTCCTCTTACATTAGCCCAGGAATAACTTCGTCGTTATCGTCGAAACTGTCAAGGCGTTTCTGGCATTGGCTACCGATTGTTTCAAAGAGTGAGCTACTTCTGATTTCATTTGAGCTAGCTAAAACTCAGTGACAATAGCGAACGCCAACCCATCCGAGTGCGGATACGAGCACAGGTCACCAGGCTGATCTGAGCTGGGTTTTGGCGGGCTGGTAGTATTCGATCGAACAACATAACAAATGCCTTGTGACTCAAAAGCTTAACGAAGTGACAAAATATACCTTGATCGGCTTCAAACATGAGGTACTCCCATTCAAGTCTAAGCTCCACGTAAACCACTCGAGTGATTAATTAATAGCAAGAGAATTTCTATTATTTGCTGACATGAATGCAACATTCAATTGACTAAGTGGTTTTAACACTACAGCTGAATCAACTTCAAAGTGAAAGTTATAACAAGCCCGAAGCAATTCGAAACAGCCTACGATATCAACTCATTGTTAACGAAAATGCCCACGCAGATTGGCAAGACATTTGCCGGACCACGTCTTTGGAGAGCAGACCAACAATTAACGAATGTGGTGGCCCGTGCACAAAGGGAATGACAAAACAGCAACGTCAACATTTTCTCCAAACCAACTTGAATAAAAGAGCAAGGGCGAATTTCAGGTACTGGGGATACGACAAACCGAAACCTACAAAGTGTAAGTACCTTTGCAATTCAGTCATAACTCGTTGTTTCTTTCTTTCGTTTGCTGAAACGGGACTAATTTTTGTATGCCAAGGATGGTCGAACTGTTCATATTCTACACGCGAGTCAGGTTGCGTTAACTTTTTAAAGGTGGGCCACAAACGCAGCTCAGATTGTTGGAAACTTTATGCCAGTTTGCATCAATCATTACCACCTAATGAAAAGTATCAAAGTTAGATTAACAACCAACCCATAGGTACGCTAGGTCGGATTCATCTATCAGGTTGGGGACCTCGTGATTCGCAGGGTAGAGGTCAAGAGACTTTAGGTGAGATGACTGCCAATCGGACTCGGTGACGTGAATGTTGCCGTTGTTTGGCCAAGTCGTTTGCGAAGTAAATGCACTTAATGAAGAGGGGTGGTGAAGGCCGCAAAGGAGGTTGTTATGCTAATGACGCATTACTTTCGCTTATAGTTCGATTGTTTGCCTGTAAGGTGCAGGCACCTTGATGTTGAATGTTTGTATATAGGCATATTTGTTTAGTAGTTAGGTCCACTCCTCTCTATTTTTCTTTTCTGGCTGCGGCATTTCTGTTCACGGTCAAATAGCAGTTAAGCATCGGTGAGAACCACTGATGTATTGCGGTCTTCGGTGACGATGACATCATAATTGAGGTAAGACAAGAAATGAATTAAAATGAAGAAAACAGGCGCTTCGCACGTGTGGCTCACGTTGTTTATGGTTCATCGGCAGAGCTACGAAACTGCGCCAGGTGCAGTGCAATTTCCCGTTTGGATATAGTTAGCCGCCTTCTGAATAATATTAACTGCACGGTCGTATACCCAGCAGACACCACAGTCACACTAACCTACCTCGGCCACACAAGGCGACAGACAACTTCATTGTGCAAAAACATGATCAGATGGGTGGTTATGTCAACCACCACAAACTAGAAAAGATCTAAGTGTAACGGCAATTACGATCACAACATATTACAGTCAAATTAGTCGGAACTGCAAGTTTCTAGCAAACATCAACTAGATGAAGTTCACCACGAAGATTCACACCTTTCTACTCTTTCACTCCGGGTGGATCCTTAAACTAATTTAAGCTTTTAACTGGCAATAGACAGAACTCAAAAACAAAAGCACAGACGGATAAACACAGTTTCAAGTATGCCCAGTACAACAATGGAACATATAAGTAAACATGTTCCCTTTAACTCACAATCAGTCTAGTGTACGGGGGTAATACAATCGGACTTTGATATCGCCAGAACAACTACAGAAGAGCTAGGTTGATGGCTAATCAGTTGACAATAGCGTGAGTAGTCCATTACGTCACGCCCTGCTGTTTCCTGAACCTAACACACCGCTTATCAGGTCGGCGGACCACGTCATCGTCAACTTAATGACAATTATCTTGGCCTCTCTGTAATTAGCTCGACTGACAATGGGATCTCACCACATCGTATTCTGTATACCCCTATACCCACCTGAAGCTGATTTATCGAAAACGTAGGGTCACCTGTCTTTCCCTCAAAATCGACAGCCAAGGGACCGGTCAACTCGTATCTCATAATGCAAAAACCAAGTAAACTATGCACACATATCTATCCTTGTGATAAGCCAGACAATATTGGGGGCTCCAGTGGTCATTCACTGAAACAGTCATAAAGAACACTAATTCGGAACATGACAATAACGTCGAACTCAACTAGTGTTGAGTCCGATACTTCGTTTATAGCCATGATATATCCCAACTGTACAAGTAACTGCAAATGTACACGAGTCTAAATTCCATAATCATCTGGATGCAAGCATGTAACTGTGTTATACCAGCATATCAAATGGTGTTTCCAACACATGATTTAGATGAACGAAAAGTCGCAAGCCAGTAGAATATATATGACCCGTAATCACAATGTTGCTGTTGCTGCTGGCGTACGTCCTAACGGACAACTGTTCGGATATTACCAGAGGTGTCCTACAAAGCCCTTGTTGAACTTCTGAAGCAGACTAAACACTCTGACATCAGCATAACAGCTGCTGATTTCAATGTTCAGCCTTGTCATCTTTCTCCAGAGAAGAGACTGAGAGATATGTTTGGTGTCCGGGCACAACGAACTGACAATGGAGGAAGACTGCTGCAGTGTGCGCATCCCACGGTTTCTATATTTCGAACACCGCACTCCAACACAAGAAGGCACTGTATTACGTGGAAACCTCCGTGTACTTCTCAGCCATGGACATAACTCGATCACATAACCGCAAGTTACACCTGGTACCACTCTGTTAAACAGTTGTGCTTTTTGGAGTAACCACTGTGATAACCGCAGAAGGATCAGTCTAGTATCTGTTGCGTCCAAGTTACTCATCGGTCTCATTTTACATCGGTCCACTAGACTCACAGGAAGTTAGATACGTGAATAACAGGTAGGGTTCGGTTCCATCAAGGGTCTGTTGATCACGCTCTTATCTTGCGACGGACCTTAGGGCATCGGCAACATTACAGGCAGCCGATGGTCGTGATCTTCTTAGACCTAAATTCTGCCTTCGATTCGATTGATCGCAACGTTCTTTGGAACTGCTTTCTCTGCAAGGAATTTTCAGGAAAATACGTGAATCTGGTGAGATCACTGTATGTTCACTTTGTAATGAGGGTGAGGTTTTACGGACAGCTGTCTTAGTCATTCATCACTTCTGGTGGTGTTCGTTGAGTGTTTGATTTCCCCCTTCCTGATCAATTTTGTTAATTATGACATTCTGGATTCTATTTTGAGGCACCCATGGAGCCTGATGTTGAGCTTCTTCTCGGTACTAGGTTGACCGACATGGAGTATACGCATGGCATTGTTTTACTTAGCTCCTCGGCCGAAAACTTGCAGACCACGCTGAACAGAGTGAGTGACCGGACTGGGTTGTATGAAATGCGCTTCGCACCTTTAAAGTGCAGTGCTACTTCAAGATTGGAACATTCTCACTCTCACCTTCTTTACTGCACTTGATACTGTGGATACCCACAACCACTTAGGTATCACTATCCCGCCAGCTTGTAATATCGC
This sequence comes from Paragonimus skrjabini miyazakii, assembly GCA_014338405.1. Taxonomy (NCBI): domain Eukaryota; kingdom Metazoa; phylum Platyhelminthes; class Trematoda; order Plagiorchiida; family Troglotrematidae; genus Paragonimus; species Paragonimus skrjabini miyazakii. The sequence continues at coordinate 41,425 of JTDE01001733.1, read as the reverse complement.
TGATGAGATATCAACAAGGACAGCAAAGGCACCATTTGCCTTTGCCAAACTGCGTCACCTGTGGCATCGAAAAGACGTTCGGTTGTCGCCCTATGGTTAGGAAACGTGGCCTATTCACAGTGAAGACGTCAACAGACTTGACTATCGTTGGTTCCGCCAATCAGCCCACATTAAATGAACCGATCACGTGAGCAATGCGGTAGTTCGCCAGTACGCATTCCGGAACGCTCGGGATGCGCGATCGATTGGTCAACTGATCAGGTTGCACACCCTGCGATGGTTGGTTCACGCAAGCCAGCTGACCGTTTACCGTTCCGGGCATTATACACTGAAACCATCAACAGTTGGGTAGAAACGCGTGGTGATCAAGCAACATCATGGTCACGAAATACGAAGATCATGACTGCTTCACTGAGTAAAGTGGGTAAGTGTCGACTGCCTGGCTGGAGTCCTCGTGATTACTAAAATAGCTGGTTAGAAACGCTATTAGGAATGGCAATTTGCCGCAGTTAATGACGTACCTGCATTCACGTCGTTTCGAGTTCTGTATGGTCTTCTTTTATCTGTTTACTTATTCATTATTTATTCATTTATTTATCATTTATTTATTTACTTTGACCCTTTTAAGTAATGTTTTTCACTCTAGGATATTCCGCGTCACTGCTGAGGTGAACGGCGGTCCAAGTCACATTAACTTCTGGTCAGGTTGTCATGATGATAACGATGAATCATATCACTATTAGGTTACCATGTGGATTAATTCCACCGTGGTAGTTTTACCATATGCTATATAAAGTAGATACCCTACTGACAGAAATCGCACACCTCGAACAAAGAAAGATATGCAGTGAAGATCCTGATGGGATAGAGGTTTCAAAAACACGATGATTTAGTTAAATAATATTTCCCAACTTATTTTCAACCACGGTTGTCTGTGTTTTAAGATAGTACACCATCATAAATTGCACAGTACTGACAGATATCTACTCCCATTTCTTACCCTGTTCTTCAGTTGGACACTACTCCATAGGCTCGAAGCATACGTTTCTTGGTCTGTGCAACGCGCCTCGGAGCTGAGCTGTCTGCGCGAAAGAAACCTCACCGACATTCGAAATTTACGTAGTTTATATCAGTACGGACCTGTGATAACAAAACATTGCTGTGGTTATGAGTTGTGCATATGCACTTTTTTCTGTAGCCTTTTTATCACTATTCCAAGGATCCCTCTAAAAAACGGTATTGAAACTGAGTGTTTCGTAGCGAAGCAATGGCAGTTGTGTAGTAAAGGTCAACGAAAGCGGCACCAACAACTAATTGCAGAACAGCAAAGTCAAATCCCGCCAAGTTAGGGCAGCCTGTTGATGCATAGCAAGCATCTTGAGATGGGAGATTCAAAAACATAATGCAGTGACTCACGGAAACTCCCACTAGGGACAACATATGCTTAGTTGTTTTAAATGATAACACGATATGTTGCATAGGTTACCAAAATGCCGTGGTAGAGGTTTGGGTACATGCCAACGGAGGTCCATCACCACGAGGACGTTCAAATATCCCATAGCTATATCTATGGAAGGTGGATTGTCAATCGGAGCAGCCATCTCGATTACCAGACATTGATATTTCCAGTTATAAGGTGGATGCCGATCATGCGAGCTTCCGCACAACCACTTTAGGCGAAGCCTTTAACGTACATTCATTTCTAAGTCCCAATAAATAGCACACAGGTAGTTCGTTCGGAACGTAATTCGATACTC
>JTDE01001733.1:19870-39568 GCA_014338405.1 Paragonimus skrjabini miyazakii | reverse complement strand
AGGTAGAAATGCCAACTAATCGGCCGTTCTTTCTTAAATCAGGGGGTATTCTCTTCCTGGTGTTATAAACCAACCAGGCCTTCCGCATTCACTGCTCAATGGACGATTAATGCGGACAGCATGGAGGTCGATTATCTGACGCTATCGATAACTTGACCGTACTTGGGTTATGAGTCTACTGAATATTTGGGGTAAAACTCGCATAGGTTTCGGATCATCAAAATGTGTCCTGCCAAATATATCGAATGAGCCAGGCTTCAAACGTGGCGACCGTGGGACCATTCACCGCAAATAATAAATTGTCTATGGTGTTCAAGTCAACGGAATCTAAGCAGACTCTGCCACCAACTTCTTCGACACTTATGCACAAGTCAGGTGGATTGAGGTTTGTCGGCGAGTTTCGACACTGAACGATAATCTTGTAAAGCCCATCTGAATCTGTCGCCACATTACACCTAACTAGCGGGTCGAACGACAAAAACTTATGCTCGCATGAATAGTTACATGTCCCGCGGTGAGTCACACCGTGGGATGATTTGGACTGGTGTTTATTTTGACAGCAGAACATGAAACGATTGAGTAATTCATAAACACTTGAGTATGGAAAAAAGCGAGAAAACAATCTTGATGATGCAGACAAGTCCGTGACCGCGGCACGCTGTCATCCCCGAGATGGCTTCCAAACAGCAACGTTCGCGACTTGTGCAAATTTTCAGAGAACATTCCGCGATCTTGCCCAGAAGTGTGGTCCACGACTTTCACAGCCTACGACCAAGCGATCGTCTGTTAGCCTCCCAGCCGGCAGCAGCCACATTAGAGGCATGCTGCAGCAGATGCACACCGGAATATGAACTATGTAACTTCACCAGTGAAAACTGTGCAGCTTTACTATATCGGTTATCGGTCGTGAAATTGGAAGGTTCTCAAAATACTTGAATACGGACCGGAGCGTTGCCCGTATACTCAGCCTACATTACACAGACTAACTGGGGGAGACATTACTGGTCTTCAGCGTGGATAAGTTAGGCAAAGTGCACAGATGAATTGTAAACTCTCCCTTTAGTCGACAACTTGGCGCTTTTGAGACAAAACAAATATCGAAAGTTTGCGGACGCAGTACGTAACATCAAAACCCCCATGTACATGTCGTCATCAACAGTACGAACTGATAAAATCGGAACACCCAGGTAGGTAAAGCAAGCAACAGTCACAAGTGGTTAGCGATTAGGCTGACCCAGGCAGGCCACTGAATCACCGGTGGATTTGTCTTCCTACCCTATATGAATCGGCCAATCGCAGTGCACATCAGCTTATGATGCGTGCATTCACCGTGAAGACTTGAAGAGTAAATAGTCATTGAAATATCGGGTAAACTCGTCATCATCCTCAGATAAACAGTAGATAAACACTTTGAGACAATTTACCACGATATCAGAAGTAAACAACATCTTGGACGATCAATAAATGGAGAAAACGATCTACTCCTTCCAAGCGTATGCGCCGATTTATGTGCACAAACAGTTAACAGCGTCCACGTAAAGAAAAACCAACTGTGGTGAAAGTTGGTACGTGTGATGTCGTGAGCACATAGCCACGGTCAGCAAAAATCGAAATCATCGTATTGTTATTCCAATCTAGTCACAAAGCATCGCGGCTTTGTTTAGATTTAATAAGACAGGCATCCTCATAATGTGTATGTGAGCTTACAAAAGTCCCCGGGCCAATGAATGCAACAGAGACAAGAGAAGGAGTATGACACAAGCTCAGTTGTATGAAACAACCAATTCCAAAATTTGTCCCACAAATAAGTAATATTTACAATCACACAGAACAGATACGGAACCAGTTTGTAGATTTCATCGTTTACGCTTACGAATCCCCCCCTTCCTCGGTTTGTGCGCTAGCAACCGGATAGGACGACCACCCGCTTTTCCACGTTTTCGACCCTTGCCAGCCCCACGTGCTTGGCCGCGAAGATCGGCTTTCATTCGGCGATCCACAATCTTGATTTTGGAGCCTTTCTGAGGTTTTGTTGGATTGCGCACTCCGGCTTTAGTGTTCACGATCACGTGAAGTGGTCGGCGCTTTTTACTCAATAATCCTGCCTTTTTGTACATCCTGGAGGAAAAAAGGATGAACACGTGGGTAAGTGACTACACGAAGTCGGTTCTACTTGACAAACGAGTTGAGAACAAGGCGGTTAACTGATTGTCACAAAAACAGAGTTACTAAGTAGGTTAGCAAGTTTCGACCTCCAAAGCACGAGAGAGGTTGAGTGATAGGTTTGCTGAGTTGCGTAACTTCAGTTGGCTAACGAGAACAGGACGCACCAGAACGTCAGAAAAGGATCAGTCATAATAAACAGACTAGAAGTACTCGACAACGGTCAAGCATTTCGCCCTCAGTCACCCGAACGTGCTGGTAAACGTGTATAGAAGAACAATTGTGAGGTTTTGAGTAGCATGAGGAACATGCAATAAAAAAGCTGGGGTTTGCAATTCTAGTTCAAGCTTAGTGATAACGATGGCCAAGAATGGCACAGTTGCGAGTACAGACGTCACCTATGCCTCTGTCTAGGTGTGTGCGGAATGGAAGCAATCATTTTATACAAACCCTGAAAGGTTTCACGGCAGCAGGTTCCCAGATGCCTCATACGAAGACCGTAATGTGTTGCTACTGATCAATTATAAGATCAAGCTGTAGTTGTCGGACAGTGTTAGATGAAATGCGGAAAAAAATCCACTCACTGTTTGATTTGTTGCCATTTCTCTGTTTCAGGAACATCGTCTGAAATATGTTCCGCTTTTTGACGAATCCTCTTGAGACGTTTAGCCAAACGAGCCTTTTTCCGTGCCTTCGCCTCCTCCACCTTGTTCAGAGTGCGACCCATGGTGGGTCGATCAACAGGCAGTTCTTTCTACAGACGGATAGGGAAAGACTCGTGAAACGTAGGCGAAGGCGCTGACTGAACATGCCAAGCTGAAATAACACACTGTGAACTGAACGGTTAGCACACTTAAGCGATCCCGCAACAAAAACAACATTCAAAACAAGCAAACTCGAACCTCGGTCAACGGCAACGGTTTACGCATGTGTTTTTGTTCATCTTCGACAAACCAGTCAGGTAACTCGGAGGGATCTTCGAAAAACTGCATACGATGATAGGCTGACTCTAGCAGTTCACGACGTGATTTGGCCGAACGGACCAGCCGAAGTGCCAGAGCCTGTTCCTCGTTTGTTAATGGACGTCGTAAACGCTTGAATCGTTGTACTGAGTGCTTCGTTTGATTTGCGTCTGGATGAAATAATAAATTCAATATTATGGCAAAATGAAGACCGTGAAACGACACACATTATCCATACAGAGACGAAAGTCGTTCGGGTACTTTGCATGTTAACAACATCATAAACAAGTAATTCATTCTGAGTGACTTAGAATTATCAGAATATCAAAGAAAAGTATGACCGTCAGACTAACCGTTCAAAGATGAGGAAATGTGGCGGATTAGTAACAGTTCAGTGCCTCACAGTCTGTAATTATTTAAAGATACGAGTCCTCAGTTAGAGTAGTGCTGTGCATAAACTGAACAGTATATGCTACCTAACGAGACATGAACGTAAACACATCATGCAAGTTATCGTAATTCCAAAGGAATTAGTCGTGAATGCCGTTTCTTGCTTATTCGACAATCATCGCTAACTCTAGTGGTTAGTAGACAGTACCACCCGTAGCAAGGAATGAGATCACTCTTTCAAACTACAGGATTGACATCACAAGAATCAGTGGAACTACCGTTGATGCGTAGTGAAGACATTCAAAACGAAGTATTTCAAGGATCCGAAAATGTCGAAGCAGTACTGACAAAAGCGAACAAACCCGTGGACACGATTCCGCTTTCAGTGGAGGCTGCTGGTGGTTCATCACTTGGCTGGTTAACAAAAACACGTGTCCGATCCACGGCAGACGCTAACAACGTTGATGCAACTTGATCACGTTTCTTCACTTTCTTTGCTTTTTTCGTCAAATTGTTGTTTGCTGCTTCAGTCTCACTTGAATCACAGTAGGACAATTCGTCCGCAGACAAATCAACATCAAGAGGGTTTAGTAGACTCTAAAACGAAAAAGCGGTAAAACTGAGACAATCTTCCGAGTGAGACTGATTCCAAATTAAACAATGTTCAACACCGATTACCTTTCCGGTAGGTCAGTTAGCCCACCGGTTTTTACGAACCTTGCTCAGGTCACTCATTAACCTCAACGTGAGTGTAAAAAATGCGTACGCGTTCTGTAGACCACGAAAGTGTTTATATTTAATGTACTACAATGGAGCTAGTTATATTCTGGTAACAGTGATGAAAATGGTTGTCTTGCATCTAAAATGTACGTCTTGGTAATCAAAGGGTTTCGAGTACTCATCACATTGCCTTCAGATATGTTGACTATCAAAATGAACTTAAGTATGGTTAAATACAATTTGACCGAGCGATGTTCACATGGTTAGCTGATACGTTCGATGTGCAAACTCTGGTCAGTTCATGCTGGTACCCTAAAGAAATGTCTGTAGTACGTCGGTTTCAGGGAAACGGTTGTACAAGTGAATAACATATTACCAGAACTTCATTGTGAGAGAAATACAAGCAAAACATCGCTTATGTTTGAATGTATTCTTCGCGTTCAGACAGTCTTCAATCAATCTCGTTAAAAAGGAGGCATCAGGTTCGCACTGATCCGATTTCATCAGCACTGCATGTATTTGCCAAGGTCAGATTCACGTTCTCATGAGACATCGTCACTGAGATCACGCCAGCTAAGACTTAAACGTTCAGGCACATTCACTTGTAAGTAATGTTCAGGTTGCCCCACCAACTCAAGGAGACATAGCAAATGTCCTGACAAAAATAAGCATTGCTGATGAGCTCCAGAAGCACTGAGACTTGAACACAATGTAGCCGTATTGGAGTGATAGAAAAATCCACTTAAACGCAAAATTTGTAATCCTATGTGGGTGGTGATTGAGTTAGAACCAGTCAAGGACTACGTACTGGCAGAGAAAAATGTGTACCGCAAAAACAGGACCAGATAATCAACGTAAGATGAATCAATAAAGGTTTAAAGTGGTCGTGGATTGTCTACAAGAATGCGACCACCATGAGATATCGTAAATTGAGGATTAATTAAGGCTGATCGGTATAGTGCAATAAAAAGTGGTGAAGCTTGCTAACTGCGACTTTGTGGTAACTTTTCGTCTATGACACAGAAGTTACGTCAGATCAAGTGAACTAATCACAGAATTACTCTCGAACTAGAAACTGAATGTAAATGAGCAAATGACTGGGGTCAAATTGTTGGCGTTAAAAAATTAAGGCTCTAGTGCGCGAGTAAGGCAGTGTGGAGAACAAACTGTCGAACTAACGTGTCGACGCAAGTAGCTGGACGTGCACAAAAGAGACCAAACATTCTTGGAGAATTCTGAGCCATTTCCTCCGTCCATCGCACTGGTAGCCTTTGTGCCCTGAATCACAGTGGTAACCATAAAGTGATAAACCGAACGGAATCCGTAATTAATCAATTTGCAACTGTCTCAATCGATTCAACAAAGTCAGGAGCGATATGTAATCACATAAAACCACTATCGACTGCTCCTTATGTAGGAAACACAGTAGCTGATGAGGATAGTGTGCCTAATGTAAGGACAGTGACGCAGCAGTCAATACATTCGCCTTAAAAGGATACCTAGCAAGATACAACTCTCGGTATAGGCAAACGTAAAAATTGCTGACCATCTCCAGTACTGTATCAAGTTAAGCCCGGCAAAAGGATCTACATGGATGAGAAAGCTGTTAGAAAATATAACTGGTGCTAGTGGAACAGGGTTAGAGACGCATTAAAAAGACAAAATAAAAATCAAGATTCTTATCTATTCATAAATCAAATGGTAGAAGCTATTAGCGAATTATGCACACACGTAAAAGTGAGCAGCGGGATGCTTGTATGAAACGTTCACATGTCCACACACAAGATAAAATGCCACATAAAGCAGAAACAAAAGTGTACCTTCATTTCTTCTGATTTTAACCAACATTGGATCTTCCGTTTCTCTTTTATCTCTTCAGCAGTGTCATCCAGATCAACTAGGAGAGAATTGCGTCTATTCTTCAGTAGGTTAGACTGTAAAATCTTGGGAAGTTCCACTCGACGCTCAACCGTTATTTTGCCCTGCATTCGCGCTCGTTTTGGATTAGCCTGCTCTTCCGGCTCATTATCTGATTGGCTGGAGCCAGCAGTACTAGAATGGGATAGGTTGGCGTCTTCTGTATGTTTGAGGGCTGCGTCATCCAAACTGTTGTCTTCATCAGAGCTCAAGCAGAGATCGTCCCTAGTGTGCGGATGGTCTACACGAAGTAAAGAACAGAAAGAAGAAAAACTACGATAAAAACATTGAAGTCAACATGGTCATATGCTGGTAAAGTCAAAGACCAAGGAAATAACATCGCGCTTTCATCCTTCTTGTGTAAAACGTCGCACGTGCTAATGATAAGCAGGCTCTCAACAGCTTGCATACACCTATGTATGTACAGGTAACTGTCCCCATGTGAAAAAGTGAACACCAGATCTATGAAAAATGCAAGACCCAGCGGCGACGATGAAGCGATTGATTCAAATGGAGAACTGTCTTCAACAAATTCGCCCACGGTTCTCAATATTAGAGAAAGTCACAGGTCACTGAATAAAAGGAATTCGTAAGCATGAAAATAGCGTGACTGTCCAAAAGAGTAACAACACATCCAAATCAAATGCAAATAGGGATTCGACCGATAAAAAATTCAGTTGTGTTCTAAAAAATGGTATAACACATAGCAATGCATCTTCACCTGTTTGACGACCAACAACATTTGATCATTTCCATTCGGCCTAAAAAGATAAACTAATTTCAGTGCTCTTTGGGTCAGATGGACAGTTTGCTCTAGGGGATACGGGCATTTTAGATGATAAAGCTCATGGCATGTTACCAATAAGAGGTATCGTTAGCAAAGTTCTACTACCAGAAACAGTTGCCCCTTCATTACTGCTGTTAAAACAAGGTTCTCGACTGAATGAGTGGTTACATAAGCAACATACGAAAATGAAAGAACTATAAGAGGAGTGATGAAAAACTGTGCTACAACTAGCCACCTACCGGGCACGTCTATGTCCTTCAAATGTCCTGGAACATCTGCCGCACCGACACGTCGTTCAAAATGCGCTTGTTTGGCTCCCTTCACCGCGGATTGTTCTTCTTCATCTCGCTTTGCTCGGATAGCCCGCAATGAAGCTGCATTCTCTGCACGAACCAGATCATCTACTCCCGTCTTGCTAGTATCTCCGATAAGTTGGTTTGCCTTTTGTAGACCAGCCAGATCGTGTAAAGTGGCTAACGAAAACAGTTCTTCGTCTTCTTGTTCGATCCGGTCACCCGGATGCTCCATCTTAAGCACCAAGCGTTCGGCTAACTTCATCTTAGCCTTTCGGACACGTTTGAGACGCCTGAGAGAGACAGCATTGAACATAACAAATTACGTGTACCTATCCACGTAAATTAAGATACAAAATGCCATAGTGACATCTGGTCATAATTAATGGAGGAAAACTTTGGGATGTCATCAGTTTTGTGATAAGTACGATAATAGGGTGCCGCCAAATCAAAATATGTGGCCGTCTGTTAGCCAACCCCTGCTGCACAACCGAGTTTAGTTAGCTACGTCCATCCAATGTGACTTCGGTAAGTGCACTTCCACTTACAACATCTAACGAAATATGAACGTCATGAATCATTTTTCATTTAGATTGCCCTACATTTGTCTTACCTTCATAATTTGCACGTGTTGTACATATATGAATTCCAATTAATTTACCTGTGGCAGTTGCCTCGTCAGTTATCCTTTAACAGACTTTTGAGTACAGCTTTGTACTACAGCCTTTACATGTGCATGGCCTAGATGTTGAGTATCTGCTCAAACCTAGGACGAAGAAGTTTTGTCAACCAGGCCCGAAAGTGTGATTATGTGGTGAGTAATCGAGCCTCGTAATCAGAGTTTCGCATACAAGCAATATATAGTTGCAGGTTTGGCGATAAATGTTGTGTGTACAGTGCCTGTTTGGGCTGAGTAAGCTTCGACACTTCTTTGTTCCATCGGGACCAATCAAGCTACCACAGCCAATCAAGGAATGAGCATGATGCCATGAAACAACCTAAGAAAAACATTCAAGGTATTGCAAAACTCCTCCACACAAATACCACTGAATTGGTAGCATGCCTGACAGTGTCCCCACACAAAATGTCACTGAGACATGAACCCCAAACCACAGAAATGCGCTGAACCGACGAGCCAAGCCTTGAAGCTAGCTGTTCCATGCATCCGTACCAAAGAACTATTTGCGCTAAGTGCCGCCTTTCCCAACTGACTCCGGGGTTCATATGTAGGGTTCTAAGTGTCAGACGATGGGAAGGCAGCAGAAGACGTCCAAGTCAACGAAATAGCTGATGAAAGGTCGCGCTAAGTATAAAGACGCTCAAACCAAGAGCGGAAGATTCACAGACCACAAACGGTAAGTCCACTACGCACAAGAAGCGCATAATCGGCGAACGTCTTCCATTTCAACAGGCTGTTTTACAATCATATAACATCATCATCACCATCACCATAGACAGCAATACATCAGTGGTTCACACTGATCCTTAACTGCCACACAACCAGGAAGAAGAAACAAACCCTGTTTAAGAAGAGAGAAGAAAAAAGGGAGAGGGTAGGGGACCTAACCACTAAACATAGCTACGTCTACATACAAACATACAACATCAAGGCGCCTACACCTGACAAACCAACAACCGAGCTGTAAGTGAAAGTAAGACGTCATCAGCAAGACAGCTTCCTTACGGCTTTCACTACCCCGCGTCAACAAGTGCACTCACTTCACAGACAACTCGGCCAAATAACGACAACATTCACGCCACTGAGCTCGATTAGCCGCCATCTCACCTAACGTCTCAAGCCACCGGCTCTCTGAGTCGCGAGGGTTCCAGCCCGGAAGACAAACCCGATCAACAATGACCAACTCCCTCGTGAACGATATCATTTGTCTACGACAGGTCATCTGTTCACCTCGCAGCTTGCTCCAGTCGGCCGCAGCGTCGGTAAACAGTACTCGGTGTGGCAAACGACTCTAGCTGGTATCCTTAGTACATGACGTGACCAACTAAGTCTATGCAAGTGTAGGGACTGAACAAAGGAACTCGTCTGACAATCAGTGCCAAATACCCGCTTCCTAACCTCCTCGTTGCTCACTCGTTGATGCTATCCGATATGAGCGATTGAATGCAGACATCGGTGGTCAAATACCTGAAGATGATTCACGTCCTCTACCCTGAGCGGCCAGGTTTCGCTGCTGTACAGTAATACAGCCCTCAATGTTGTCTGATATACGCGACCCTTAAGTTTCAGATAATTTTCTGTCACCATAAGTGCACCAGATTAGTAAACATCGCCCTAGCCTTGGAAATACGCGCCTCTATTTCATTCCCTACACCTCCGCCGCAGCAGCAAACCGGTCAATAACCTCCATAGCTTCATTATCTAACATTAAATCTACGTAATCACGGCAATCTTGCAGAAGCATATTGCATTTCGAGGTTGCAAAGCGCATTCCGAAGTACTTAGCAGAACGGGAAATTGTATTCAGCGTTGCTTGTGCCGCTTGGAAGTTGTCAAACAGCAACACCTTATCGTCAGCATAATCAAGGTCAGTCAGACTTCCACCAGGTAGGAGGTCCACACCGGCATCATTTGAGTGACACAAACAGTCCTCCATTATTTCGTCCATGATGAAAGTAAACAAAAATGGTGAAAGGGGACAGCCTTGACGAACGTCGCTTCTGGTGCTGAAGCTATCAGACAGCTCATCGTAAACCCTAACCTGAGCCGAAGTATGGGAGTAAAGCGCCGACAGTATGTTCACATACTTGGTCGGTACACCCCTGCGTTTAAACGACTCTAAAAGTGTAGATCGATCCACCGAATCGAATGCACCTATATAGTCGAGAAATACGGCAATTGTTGGCCGGCGGTACACATGATGCTGCTTCAAAATTTGACGAAGGGTAAAAATATGATCTATACATTCCCGGCCAGGACGAAACCCTGCCTGTTCTTCTTCGACGTTTAACTCCCGAACTGCAGTGAGTCGACGAAGTATAATGGAAGCCAAAACCTTATAAATGACTGAGGTCAAACTAATTCCCCTATGGTTTTCACAAGAGCTCCTGATACCCTTTTTGAATATAGGAACTACTATCGCGTGACCCCAGCACGGAGAGATGGTGTCCGTCGACCACACAAGTTGAAACAACTGGGTCAAGGCCTCTACTAACACCTCTCTACCTTCTTTAAAAAGTTCCGGCACGGGATCATCTGGATCGGCAGCCTTATTACGATTGAGAGCCGAGATGCAATTGCGAACTTTAGTCTCAGTGGGTGGTTCTAAATCTGCCGACCAGGGCGTTACATCAGACGTTTGTGGAGGCAGCACGGTAGAAACAGGAAGCCAGCTAAATTGACCCTCAAAGTGTTCCGCCCAACGTCCTAACCTTCTGGACTTATTACAAATTAGTGTGCCATCTGCCTCGCTGACAGACGTTCGCCTGGGACCAGTGGCACGGATCAACTTAGTGTTCCCTGAGGCAAAAACGGTTTCCATTCCCTTAACTTTCTCCACTAAACAAGCCTCACGATCAGCCTTTAGACTACGTTTCAGCTTCCTACGGACATTTCTTCTAGACTTACTATGTGAACTACCAGGAGGAATCTTCCGTCTGGCTTCTAACAACTCCAGAGATTCCTCTGAAATTCAATGTTTGCTTTCTAAGTTGGTTTGGTACTTGTGCTTTACCGATGGTAAAACAAGTTTCTCAACAGCTAATCGTTGCTGTCGATGGGGTCGTTGTCCAGCAAAAGTAAGAACAAAACGACAACATACCAATGCATGATCTGAGTCCAAGTACGTGCTCCAATAGGAACGACAGTCTTGAATGGAACCACGCCACCTGGAACTAACAGTTGTCTGGTCTATCTGAGAACAGGCCTGATTCGGAGCAGAGGGCGCCAAGTATAGCAATGACGTGAACGATGCCTAAAACTAGTGCTGGCTAAAAATAGCTTATACTCAGCGCACAGGTGCAACAATCGCCCATCATTATTTGACAGATGTGACGCTATCCCCAACTTGCCACCTAAACGAGATTCGGCCTCACCAAGGCGACCGACCTGAGCATTCATATCCCCTGCCAGAACGACTATATCACAGCCATGTGTCGACCGAAGGAGAGCGGCCAGATCCGAGTGAAATGCGTCCTTGAAGCCGACATCACTACAGTCAGTTGGAGCGTAAGCAGACACAATGAATAAATTTCTGAGTCTTGCATCTAGAGCTGGCCCTAACAGAACCTGCCAAACGGACGGCACAAAGTCTATTGTTAACAGGAATCCAATCCACTAATGCGGCTGCAGCCGTCGTGCTGAGGACTCATGCCTGACCTGTAACGGCGGCTGTGGAGTCACCCGAAGTGCATAACCAGTATCGGGTAGACAATGCGGGTGCTGTTAGTTCCATAAGTTGACTGCTGTGCTGGATTCTAGTCTCCGAGATACAGCAGACATCGACATGCAACGAGTCTAACGTTCGTGCGATAGCAGCTTGTTGATCTATCTGTTTTAGAGTGCGAACGTAGAAGGCACCTATATTGATTTGCATTCTAGGTCTAAGCAAGGGACGAGGGAGGCCTGAAGCTAAATGGCAACAGATGGAACTTACCGGCTCAATGTTACCACGGTTAGCTATATCTGTTGTGAGACCAGTGGAGTAACTAACAGAAATGGAGGTTGGGAGGGGCCTGAGAACTAAATCTGATAGGACAGTGGGGGAGGGGTCAGCAGTAGCATGTTTTCGCCTATCCACCCTGCTGTATGCAGCAGATAGAGTGACCCAGTATATAATGCAAGACGGCCGATGCAGTATGGAATTACTTGTGTTGTGATTATTCATGGTTGTGTGTGGGCTGAGATACTGCCAGGACGCCCAGACCTAGTTCAGTAAATCAGTCCCCAACGGGGAGCAGCGACCAACGCTCATCATGTGCCTTACGGCACCGCAATGTTTAGTACTCTCTTGTGTGGCCTTGCATTTGACGTGTGCTTCATTGGCCTCCGAGTGCGTTTAGTCTGTCTGTTAGACGAACTCCTACAGGCCAGTCAAGTAGTCTATCGATTGATCAATGAACAACTCCCACTCGATTGGTATCCCATCATTCGTTCAGTTGTTGTTTGACTGACATGCTGCTGCATCAGTGGCGGCGCCGGAGGTGTAGGGAATGAAATAGAGGCGCGAATTTTCAAGGTTAGGGCGGTGTTCGCTAATATGAGACATCTATGGCGACATAGAGGTATTTCTCTGAAGCTTAAGGGTCGCGTATATCAGACAACATTGAGGGCTGTATTACTGTACAGCAGCGAAACCTGGCCGCTCAGGGTAGAGGACGTGAATCATCTTCAGGTATTTGACCACCGATGTCTGCATTCAATCGCTCATATCGGATAGCATCAACGAGTGAGCAACGAGGAGGTTAGGAAGCGGGTATTTGGCACTGATTGTCAGACGAGTTCCTTTGTTCAGTCCCTACACTTGCATAGACTTAGTTGGTCACGTCATGTACTAAGGATACCAGCTAGAGTCGTTTGCCACACCGAGCACTGTTTGCCGACGCTGCAGCCGACTGGTGTAAGGTGCGAGGTGAACAGATGACCTGTCGTAGACAAATGATATCGTTCACGAGGGGGTTGGTCATTGTTGATCGGGTTTGTCTTCCGGGCTGGAACCCTCGCGACTCAGAGAGCCGGTGGCTTGAGACGTTAGGTGAGATGGCGGCTAATCGAGCTCAGTGGCGTGAATGTTGTCGTTATTTGGCCGAGTTGTCTGTAAAGTGAGTGCACTTGTTGACGCGGGGTAGTGAAAGCCGTAAGGAAGCTGTCTTGCTGATGACGTCCTACTCTTACTTACAGCTTGATTGTTTGTTTGAAAGGTGTAGGCACCTTGATGTTGTATGTTTGAATGTAGAGGCAGTTATTTTCTAGTGGTTAGGTTCCGTCGTCTTTCCCTTTTTTCTCTCACTTCTTACATAGGGTTTTATTCCCTCGTGGTTGTGTGACAGTTAAGCATCAGTTTGAACCATTGATGTATTGCTATTTATGATGATGTTGATGATGATGAAAGATGTTCTTGATTGCCAGAGCTTTTTGTATCCATGGATTACCAGGCTACAAGCAACATTTCCTTTGTAAAGTACTGGTGAAAAATGGACCCACGATGACTTGGTGTTTACGACTACCTGTTTGTCAGACCACTTGCGAATTCAATCAGCTGGACAAATGTCAACTAAACTGAGAAGCTAATCAACAGCCAACGAAACCAGGGTCCGAGCTTAAGCACGTAGTCCAGTAAGACCGACAATCCTGCACGACACTATACCACCAATGACTACCAGCTACACGATCTACCTGAGATCGAGCCTGATCACCGGACCCTGCGCCTTCGGCTAGGAACGATTGCTAAGCGCAAAGACGCAGCAGTCGTACATCATCGTCAAAACGATTCGACATTAATTCGACTTTGCAACCCAAGGGCGAGCACAAACAGACTGAACCTCAAAAAGTGTGACAGCTTATGTACTTTGATGATCCAGTGATCTAAATTGAACCATTAAAATTACTATCAGGTAGATCAGTATACAGGTCTGACGAGTAAGTCTCCCGGTCCACGCGAATAAAGTGAAACTAAAAAACGATGTACTTTATCACAACTCCTTTTAAACGCTGCCTTGCAATCTAAACTGATGAGAATCCCTAGATCTGCGCGTCCTGGCACTATCCCAGCTCACAAAGAACCATGCTGTTTAGAGTCAAGATTATTCTTCTACCCCCATTCACCGTCAGGCAGTATAAACGAGACCAGCACAATAAGTTCTCACTATTGGCTGGACAGGTGTAAACATGTTGACGTTGACTACTTTTTCCAACTCATCTCGTAAACCATTTCCACCCATAATTACCCGTGGTTCTTACTTAAGTCCAAAAAGTTGGGTGTCCAGCTCAAGTGACAACGTTTCCATAAACATTCATCTTCGTTCTTCAGAAGAACTAGGCATGTAAGCCGCTGTACTGTTTAACCAGCTGCTTAAACAGTGTCTACGACTACGTACACTTTCGACGTCCGTACACAGGTAGGTCGACGGACTAGTCAAGTAGGGACGTCAGACACAAAAGTGTAATGTATGATGTTTTTCGGAAATTACAGTCTAGGGTAGAGGCCTGTAGACTGAGTCGATACTATCCTCGCTCTCCATCAGAAATGCAAGCTACAGTTCGAACGACTGCAACTGCTACTACCGACGAGGTTGCGGTGGACGCACTTTGAAGCGCAGCGACCGAAGCTGAGTCGACAGATTTGACTTCCGACAGTAGCAGGACGTCTGTCACGCATTTGGCTAGCTGCAGCAGAATTGGCCGTAAACGTCAGAATCCTCGCCGGCTATTTACAGTGTCTGATTAGGCACCCATAGATTGCAGCGGCAACAATTTTATGGATATCTGTAACGGACGTTAGCCACTGCAATATAATAGGCGTGTTGTTTTGTTGTTATACTAGTTTTGGGTAGGAACATCAAAGATTGGACGAACCATTAATTCATTTAACAACTGCAAATAACGAAAACTAGAAGACGCCGTGTTGAACTAGAGAATCGAGTTCAAATTTACACCGACATTGATAAACTTTCTAAGAAGGTAATTATCAACGTCAGCCAACGCCCTATAAGGGCACGATGAAATATGGGCATATGGTCGAAATCACCTTTGCGGGGAAGGAATACACAACCGGAACTGTGTGGTGTAGATTAATTGACCTCAGAATATTTCACCGGGCGAAAAAAAGAGTACAGTGATGTTGATAGCCATTTACTCATTGACTAGCAATCTGCTTCAACAATCAAAGGACGTTGTCAACTCAAAAATAAATCACACCTAGAAGACTATTAGCGTACCATTCGATGAAGCGAAAACAAGACTGCAAAACAGAAATAACGGTATAATAACTTGCTTCTTCGTAACCTTTGCCTCTTCGCTCAGCAGACGTTGAATGTCTTCTTCAACTTTTAGGTCTTTCAATTCCTCCTCGTCTAACAATTCCGATTCATCCGGTTTATGTGGTTGTGTTTCTGATAATAGAGGTGAATCCCTGAAGAAATTTAGGAAGAAATGTTATAAAGGTATATGGCTCGGCGCCATGAAACCAAGTTGCTGATAGACAGCTCAAAGTTTACTCCGGAAAAACAGACTACGTGCTTTTGCAAAGTAAGTGATGCGAGAAAGAACTTAGTCACTTGGACAAATAATAGATAACTTACTGTTGTAATCTGTTATTCAGTTCAGCAAGTATTTTCTTGCGCCACTTCAGAAGGTTTCTAGAACGGTAAATAAGAAGTCAAACAACCAGAACTATGAGAATACAATAAGACGCATATTTTAGGTAACGGTGAAAATATCCGGTAATTTTGTGGTAAAGAAGCCGAATACTGAATTCGAAGACGAATTCAAACTCATATCGACCAAAAACGTTACTGACAGATGAAAGGCCACTGGAGAATACTTCGTATTTATGTCATCTATGGATATCTGAGGGTAAAAATCAATAGTAAATCTAAACTATCATTAACTATTTTGACCAGATTAGAAACAATATCCTACTGCCAAATAAATACCTGTAACACGCCACCTCAGTAAGAGACATTCGACATGTTCACGTTGGACCTTGAAGGTGAAGGATGCGCACAGCTACACGGTAGCTCACTCTAGCAGTAATATCAATGTGCGAGAGCAGGCATCACAGACTTCATGTATAATTCCAGAAAATGAACAAAAATCAGTACGATTTACCAAGGCAGAATGAATGGTACTTCAAGGTTTTAATTCCGGTTATATCGGTTCATACACAGCGACATGTATCCAGTCAAACGGATCAGTTTAGGTGGGACTGCCCGAACCCACACATAGGCGTGTTAGAATGTCACGGACAAAACAAACAAATAACAGCTAATCGACATCGTGATAGCTGAACAACCTCAAACTTACGTTCACCTAAACTAACCGTTCAGCGGTACCCTCATATAACAAAAATATTGACAGGATGGTTGAAAAAAGGTCTCCCACGTTGCCTTAAACTACATGAACAAAAATAAAGGAAAACCTTCAATGAAGTAGTCGGTAGCCAGGTAAGCCCAACAATGAGGAAACCAGCCAATAATAGACGCTTACCCAACATATAGGGTAGATGAAACGTCGCAGACAATACATCTTCTGGTAGCAGTACAGACCAAAACGACTAGTCGTTTTAGTGCATAAGCTTATGCACATGAGAAAATGGTAACTTACAGTATGGACACAAGATAGTGAAAGACTGACTTAAACAGCTCCCGCTGAAAATACACAATTGTCAGACGTTTCGGAAGTTAAAGCATTACCTCATCATTTCATAACAGAGTAGTAAGTGCCGATTCAAATCAAGCAACGATAAGCATTCACGGGATTAAGAGCTATATTCAAAGTAGTTGTTAACCGAGTTTTGTAACTAATCCCGGTTTCACTGGTTTCTTGCGGGGTTGGAAGTATAAAACTTGTGTAGTATCCCCGCCTCGAGATATTCCGGTAAGATTCAGTAGTACGTAATTTGTGGTTCCACAACATATTCTATCTCGGTTTGGTTGTTGTCCGTTCAAACCGGTGAGAGTATGTGAGGTGTGTTGAAACAGCTAGTAACAGTCGGTCACCTAGGGAGGTTGCACCGTTTTGTTGTTTCTACGGGTGAACATCTAAAACAACACTCATCACAATACCCTATCCTATTTTTAAGCACTTCAATACTATCTACATCAACACTAACATAACTCCAATCAACCTTCATTTAACCGATGAGAAGCACTCTCAGTATGAATTAAATTGGGGTGTAAACAGCGAGTGCGTCAAGATTACTGCTTACTTAATATCTGCTTTACCGAGCACTTGGATATCTTCCATATCGGATTTCACGGCCTCTGTAGTTAGTGGATGATTTTCGACCTCTTTTAAGTCAAGCACAACCTAAAATAGATAGAGATGGATATTTGGAGAAGCAACCTTGTTGGCTCTAGCGAGTGCTTCCAATGGGTCTGAGGTCTGCAAGAAATCAGAAACACGCAACTCGTGGTAGAGTATACCGCCTTCAGCATAACCTTCAGCTTTTCTAATGAAGAAATAAAGCCAGGAATAATAATGGCAAACCTCTTCCTTTTGCATTCTCTCAGAAATGAAGATACGACAACCGACCGATCTTTCTCTATCTCAATTTCACCAAAAACATGTCGTGATTCGAGAAACCGTGGATCAATACGATCAGGTGCTTTATAAGACTGACCAACGAGGAAAATCTCTGCAGATTCCATTCGAGATGCCTCCGGTTTCACAGGACGGACGGTCTTGAAAAACTGAGACAAGACCCACTTGAGTGGTTCATAATCCCTACTACGGAAGACCTTTGTGATAAACCAGCCACCCTTGCGCAAGACATCAGTTGCTAATGCAAACGCCTGTAGACAAAGATTGGCTAAACGAATGACATAAGATATAGAAAAACGAACCTTGAGCATACTCATCGATAGACCACGCCGTTCCAACATTCGGCGCACCATCATGCAAAACAACATCCGCTTTATTATGTAGAAGCTCTGCGCGTATCAACTAATACGTAAAGTGGGGCAATTCGACAAACTTGTTTGCATTTTTCAGTGGTGATGTCAGCCACAAACGTTTTGACTCTGGGAATGGGTTGGATTGGAACCAAATCCACACCAATTATCTGACTGGTCACAGGCATCTCTTTTGAAGCGACTTGCAGCCAACCACCTGGAGCAGCACACAAATCAACCAAAATCTTTGATGTGTTAAGAAAATTGAATCTTCTGTTCAACTGGATTAGCTTAAATGCGGCTCGAGAGCGATAACCTAAAACATCCACCGGGAAATTGACATGCGCATACCCGTTTCCTTTGCGAGGAAATAAAATCTATCCTTCCTTGCCTTTCCTATTTTACTCTTTTTACCCATAGCGAAATCGCGGGAAACAAAATATCCGGGACCCTTGAGCCTTTGCCTCGAACCCGTGTATCAATCGCTGAAGTAAACGGCCTCAAAAGATCAGCGTGTCGAAGCCCCACAGTATCGGCAGACCAAAAGTCTGTTCATAATCTACCACATAATCGTGGTTTCTAGGTCATCACTGTTATTCCAACTTTGTAGTGCTTCATTTGCCAGGATCTTTCTGTTCTGTTAACTGAGTTTTTGTTTTAATATTCCAAGGACAAACAAAATGTCAATTCCAATTTCAAATCCAGGACTTGATGAAGGCCTGAGCCTGTTGACGTCCTGGTGCTTGACTGGTGTGATCCGGAGATTGATCAGACTGCGTTTTCTGTCGATACGGGTGTCTTCGCTAGTGGTCTGATGGTAGGGATAAAAGAAACAGAAAACAAATCCAGGTTGCCCTGAACAGCAAGAGCAAATCACTATTCGATTAGAACAAAGTGGGTAAAAGGTTGTTCCAACATTTGTCTACCTCCATTTTGAATACATCTACGCTGGGGGCCTCCACAATCTTTGCAGGTAATTTGCTCCACGAACTGACCACCCGGTTAGTGAACAAGGTAAACCTAACTGCCAATCGTGATCTTGTTTTCCTGATCATGAACCTATGTCTTCTCAAATCTCTGTCCTGACGTATCACAAACAAACACGCCAGGGGACTTGTGCAGCAAACAACTGTATACGTTTACTGTTATTCGTTACTGAATAACATGTTGATTGAAATTTTTGGGCTACATTGTGTCTGTTTCTGTATCTGTTCTATGTCGTATATTGCTTCAAGTGCACTGGCCTATATGAACACTGGTACAAACACCTTTCTTCCTCAGCTCTGAACTTTAAATGCATGAGCTGTAGATTCGATGACATTCAAGGCGTCGCTTTGCCGCTGACTATTCACGTGCGCTCCACGCAAAGTGAAGCAGCGCAGAAATCCTGCAGCTGTAAATGCGACACCGTATTTGGCGCAGTTTGCTTTTTCATTTCCTCCATGGAAATTAGGCCGAAGGTGTACCAACAGACCCTGTCAGAAATGAAGTTGGAATTTCAGTCTTTAGATGAGTACGTAGCGGTCGTTCTCCCTGGGGTCGCAGCCACCAAGAGGGCAGTTGCCCTATCAACTGCGCAGGTAGAAGAGACAGCAGCCAAAATGAAAGAGAGAGCTCTCAGAAACAGAAGAATTGTTTTATGGTGTCGACTAACCTCAACGTCCTCTCAAACCGAGCACAATGAATTAGTTCTAACATCATCATTCTCCTCAGAACTTGCCAATATTTAACTGGCGAACAGAATACGCGTTAAGAAAACCGAAAGGTCATTGCGCCTCCTGGTAAACATGTCAGCCTTACCCAATTCTAGGACTGCAACGGGAAAAACGACGAGTCTAAAATCTGCCAACGCCCACTTGAAAGGTCTGTCTTTTGATCGCTCTAAGGAGAGAGCGAG
>JTDE01001733.1:8074-18312 GCA_014338405.1 Paragonimus skrjabini miyazakii | reverse complement strand
TCAGATTCCCTCTTTGTTCGACTTGGTCATTATTAACGAGAGTCACCTGGTAGACAGAGTGATCAAGCCGCCACTTTTACATGATGATCACTCTGCTAATCTTTGATCTTATCTGTTACTTGTTACAACAATCATTAAAAATGTCCACTCTCGGAAACTCTAATTTAGCTGATTCTGACGGCACTGGGAGCTGCCTAGGTTCACTACTTCTGGATTATGTCTCTGTGGACCAGTACTACTGCGCACTTCTAAACACAAATGAGAAGGCAGACAAATTATTCGTGCCGCGCCAGCTGTGCACTTTCTCTTATCGGCCACCTCTTTCGCGCAAATTACGTCGTCTCCTTTATGACCGTTCCCATTTATTCGTGGAGCACAAGCTTACGGGAAACTCGGAGAACCTACGCACGTTCCACATCGTTCGAAATAGGTGTAGACAGGAAATCCGTGAGCACTTCAAACTCGTACAAGAAAAGGTTCTCCTCAAAGCTTGCGGGAACAAAACTTCCTATTTAAGCATATGCGGCAAATAATAAAGAATAAATGTTCGGCTCTTTCTTTGCGACTGCCCGACGGGGAGAACTCATATGACTCCCTAGTTGTGGCCGAGTTACTTCGGGACTACTACACGGCAGTATATAGCGTCGCACCGCCGGACTGGCATCCTACGAGTCTCGACTTGAAAGTCTTGATCTATACCCACTTGAATTTCGACGACTCCGCGGTGATTTAATTATCACACACTTCCTCTTTAGAGTAGGCCCCGTTGATCAGTTTTTCACCGTAGCGAATGATGACGGTCGGCGGGGACATAACATGAAGCTTTTCAAGCTTCGTCCTCGGACCTTTCTTAGACAGCAGTTTTTTTCCTGCAGGATTGTTAACGTCTAGAACAGTCTCCTTGCTGAGGTCGTCAGTAGCGCTTCCAGCGATCGCCATAAAGCCTTACTTGACTATCATTTTACAAAATTCCTTTCACGCAAGTAAGCTTAGTTTGTTTTTTGATATTTACTGTAATTCGGAAGAGCGATGCTATACCCTGTTTTCACTGAATGCCTTTCAGACCAACAGACGCCCGCTTGACATTGAACAAGAAAAGCCGACAGGATCCGGGACCCTTGGACCTCTGCCTCGAACCCGTGTATCAATCGCTGAATCGCTGAATTTGTACACTTCAGTAAGGTCTCCACTTACACGCCGGCGTTCGAGCGAGAATGAGTTCAACGAGCTTAGTCGGCCATGGTAACTTAGACCCTTCATACCCCATACCTTACTTTTGGCGAGCTGTTGTACTTTTCTGAGGAAAGCTATGTCCTTTTTTAGATACGGTGACCTAGCTTGGGCACAATATTCCGGGTGGGGTCGAACTATGGCCGAGTAAAGTGGAATGAATACTGCTGGGCATGGGTTGGCGATCGCAGATTTTACGGTTTAACGCTCTCCGTGTTTTTGTCGTGGCTGCAGCACACTTGGCAGTTGCAGCAAACGTGCTAGTGACCTGGGTACCTAACTCTCTCGTTTGCTGTTTTGTTGCAAGTTCGACTGCCCGTTCATGTGCATCCCTTATATACCTAGGGGTCGACTGAGAAGCATTAACAAGGATATGACTTTTGAGAACATTCAATGATAACTCCCACCTTAATGTCCAATCACGGACCTTCAGAATGTCCTCCTGGAGGACGCCCGAGTCCAACGAATTTCCCACCAGCTTTATGTCATCTGCATACAGGTAACATGGATTGACCAGACTGTCGGTCAAGTTATTTATGTATACCAGGAAGAGCAGAGGGGCGAGGATTGACCCCTGAGATACACCGCTTAACGGGGAACCCTTGTCTGACAGTACTCCTCTTACTCTCACCCTGCACGATCTTCCAACTAGGAACGTCTGCATCCACCAGCAGATTCTAGAAGAAATTCCAGCTTCTCGTAGCTTTCAGCCCAAAAGCCTGTGGTTGACAGAGTCGAAGGCTTTCTGGACATCTAGATAGCACACCTCGACCGCTTCCCCTTTATCCGGGTTCTCCGTGACAGTGTCTAAGATCATCAGCAGATTGGTGAGACAAGATCTACCTTTAAGAAAGCCATGTTTAGATGCTTTGAAGAATGTCTGCTGGCAGAGAAATCGACAGATCCTTTCATGTGAGATGCATTCAGAAATTTTGCTGACGACACTGGTTAGGCTTACTGGTCTGTAATTTCCGACCTCTGAACGGTTAACAACTTTGAAGACGGGAATTGTAGTGGCTTGTTTCCAGTCCTTCACAACTACCTCCGTTTCCAATGTGAGATTGAACAGCTGGGTGAAATTCGATGCCAGTAATTTGGCCAGAGGTTTCAGGATGGCCGGGTGAATATGGTCGGGTCCTGCGGACTTTGTACTACTTAGTTGAAATACTGCTCGCTCAACTTCGTGGGGCGCAATATCCTGATCCACCGTGGCGACACCCACAGTGTTAGGGTGAGGCTCAGGTGCTCCGTTGTCTGAGCGATAACCACTTTGAAACTTTGCCATGAATGCGTCCGCTATGCCCTTGTCAGTCGTTATAATCTCTCCGTTATAGAAAAATGAGGTCCCAATTTCCTTTCTTAGGGAGGATCTGGACTGAGCCTAGCCGTAAAACCTCTTGGGGTTCTTTTTAACGTCACGTGCGAGAATAAGCTCCAAAATGAGACGAGCATTCCTTGCTATCTTAATTGCTTCGTTTCGGGCTATTTTATATCATGAAGTTTTTGAACCCCTTTTTCTGAATATATGCCTTCCAGGCCATATACTTGCGTTAGAAATCTCTCTTGACCCTGGGGCGAACACATGGCTTCCTACCCCTTCCTCCGACTTGTTTTTGAAGAACGTTCCTATCTGTAAGAACCTGGAGGTTGTCAGCGTAGTTTGCCCACAATCTATCGACGTCCTTCACAGAAACTGTCGTGTTTCAGGTCATTTTGTCAGCTTCCAATATCAGTTTAGTGTGGTCGATTCAGTGAAAAAGTTGCACTTTGTGTGCCTGTTTTACCGATAGGGAACACTGGAACGAGAAATAAACCCTCATTTGATCGCTCTTCACAAGTGATGCCGCAGTCAACATGTTAGCGATGTCAGTGGTATGGCGAGTTATGATTGAGTCTAGTGTTAATAATAATAATAATGGTATATTTCTCAACGTATTTGTGAGAAACACGCTCAGAAAGCGTGATCAGTATACACATAGTAACGTGAAACGCATACCATACTCAAAATTGTTAATTGTACAATACATCAATTATGGAAATAAAGTTACAAAACAGACATAATAGTAGAGGAAAATGTTAGTTTATGAAGAAGCATTTAGCTATCTGACCAGGTCGGGATCTCGTGGCCACTCTAACGTGTTGTGTTAGTGTGAAATTGTTGACTAGGTTGAGCAATTTGTGATCAAAACGTCTACCACTGCAGATCCCAATCACCAGTTGACTTTAGGAGCGTTAAAATCCCCAAAAACGAGAATGCGATGGCCTGATTGGCAAATCGACTGGAGTGATTTCAGCAATGCGTCGTCTTCTTCTGGTTGCGCACCCGGACATCGATACACCCCGAAGACTATCAATGGTGGGTTGACATGGATAAGGCTGACGGCGGTTTGAATGCTCACGCAGCTGCAGTTATAGCTCACGGGTAACTACCTTACAGAACTTTCGTTCAACAATAGGCAACCGCCTCCAGCTGCACTGCCACGATCACTGCGATACCACTGGAACCCACGCGCCCAGTCCCCCAAATCAACTTCTTTTTTGAGCCATGTTTCTGTGAGCAAGCAAATATCTACGGAGTGAATCGCTGTTGGCAGCTCGTCTCTCTTATTTGGCGGACTGCATACATTGGCCAGCATGCATCTCAGCTCCGGCGATCTGGCCATCTGCCTGCTTCGTAGTTTGGAGGCATCTAATCCCTCTAAGGTTTCCTCCAAGGAATAATTTCGTTTTTTTGGATATGAGGATATGATCCGGACCGACGTAAACCATTTTTATCGTCGGTGGTTGGCTCTCCTAAACTGTTGCATCGTCGTCTTGCTTCGTCGGAGTTGTGATTTATTTCCCGGACCTAGCTTGTGCCGGGGCGATCGCTTTTGATTTCTGGTGCAGCCGACATCGCCACATTCGGGTCAGATTTGTGATGCACGGCTGTATCTCCTGCAACCTTTATGCCTGGCATTCTCTGAGCTATCCTGTCAGCTTTAGCAAGTACCAGATCTCGAATGCTACGATCTCGAAATTCGACTGGGATGGTTTGTTTGTGCTTCAGGTAAAGTCCACTTGCCGAGTCTGTGCGCTCGGCACAATTTCGTCGATGCGGGTAGCTCAGCGTTTCGCAGAATGCTCAGAATTCGTTGTCTCTCCGAGGATCTCCTATGCTTAGGATCATGCATGACCAGATCGGGAGCGTGAATAATTATGTTCCTGCCCTTTTTAGGGTGGCCTCATAAGAACTTTGCAGTTGTCTAACAGCAGTAATATGCTTTCGTAGAGTGGCCGTAACGTTACGTAGATGTGCCCCGTGTTGCACTATCCTTGTAAGCACCGCATCAAAATTAGTCGGGCTTTGGTGCATGCGATCGCTTGAGGGCGTCCTGCAATCTTCCTTCATATGCCCTTTTGGCGTCAAACTTGTTCCCTTCCAAGGTCTAGAAGCCTTACTTGTAGTTGCTTTTTGTTATCTCTGGGCAGTCTTATTGGCCTTCTAGAGATTTGGGACACCAAAATGTGGTTCTGAGGGCGCATCAACGTTGACGTAAGTGGCGTTGAGCGCACAAGTGGGTTAACTCCCTGGGCGGGGCCTACGGGCTGCTTGCAGTGGGCAGCCGGCGTGCGCACGCTATTTATCGAGGTTCCCGTTTGTTTAATCACTTTTTTTGCAGGCGAAGAGTTCCGAGGTTGGTTGGTGGTTTGGTTTGGGGACCGGGTACTGGAATTCGTGCTGTGTGAAGCACCTATTACGGATTCCGATCTGTCTGAAAGACTAAGCCATATTCTTCCTCAGGTCCTGCATTCTACACAGACCCAGCACAAAACGGTATCTGCCGTACAGTTTATATAGTTCTGTGCTTATGCGTGCACACGATTGATGACACCATTTATCGCACATGTCACATCGAATCCCGGCTACTACCTTTTTGCCACACTGCTTGTTGAGGCAGGGATAAGAGACTTGGAGCATAATTGTCTGGCTTAGATAACTTAATTTACGACCATTAAATGAAAATCAACACGCAACCAACGGTAATTCGCTCTTAAGATGCTCACACACTTTAATAATCAAATTCGAGACAATTACAGGCAAATGATAACAAAACGAAGGGAGCAGCTTATCTTAAATTTGAATCGCGCGCAGTGCAACTTGAACCGTTTTTTCAATGTTCATTGTTCACTGCTAGAAGACAGGAGTCGCTGACTGTGTTAGCCTTTTCACTGAGCGTCTCGACACCGGAGTAAGAAGGGTTAACTATCCTCTTTCTTCCAGCGCGCCATCATATGTTCATCTAGGAGCCGCTTGAAGTGAACGTCATTGGATGCTTGCACCATCTACCCCGGCAGCGCAATCCAACTATTAACGGCTCGTCGTGACAGTCGAGAGACGGCATGAAATCGTCCCGATCGTCGCTTGAGAATCATGAATGGATGATCCCGGAATCTATGCTCATTTCGGAGGGAGACGTCTGCTCTGAGCTTTTCACCCATGTCACTTCGCAAAATGTGGCGTATGCAGAAACCAGCGAATCGGAGACAACCGGTTGAGAATAATACAGCGAGTAGACAAGTAGTATGTTGTGGACCTGCGAGGCCTATGCGAGAATAAACGGATACAAATACAAAGCGATAACTGAGCGGAGCGAAAAGCGTGCACGCGGCGGGGTCGTACGTTCGAGTGCCCGGGCTAGTGTCGGTATCTCTACTCGTTCAAACAAAAGTTCATGCAAATACAAGAGTGAGAAACAAAAAGAGTACAAATGGCACTTGTAGCTCCAACATAGTTGACAATAACGAGTGGGGTCACTACGGAGCTCTCCTCCTAGAAGACAACGGGTGTGCTGACCTTGAAAACGTTGCAGTGTTTCAGTTAGCCGGAACCGTTGACACGAGCGTGAATGGTCCAATTTACTCCTGCCACGCAGTTCGCGTCTGCGGTCGGTGAAATAAAGAGGGAGAACAATCGGAAGTGTTTCGGAGTAGCACGGTTCGGAAGGTTAATAATCATAGGTAAGCAGGGGAATTGGGGACAGGCCAGTTGTAATCGACCTCGTAGGATCGTTGCCTTGTTCGCGTACATCGTAGGCGGACCTTGCAGAATTTCGAGTTTTCCAGCGTCCTCTCGCGGAGCTCGGCCTCGGCGTCCCGGTTTGCTCTCAGTATCTAGAATGTACAGTACTTATCAATGAAAAACGATAACTTCCCCGGGTTTCTGCGTCCATTCTGTTTAAAAGAATGAAGCGTTTCCTTTATATATTCTTTTCATGTAAGAAAAAATTCTTGCTGACAGCGTTCACCTTAGGTCAAGCCATCTAAAATCAACTCGGTAAAAACATGCAACAACAATAACAACTAGATACGACGCACGTCTAAATAGTCTGCAAGTCGCACCGGCCTCCGCAACTCTCGACCACGTCTGTTATGGAGAAGTGGCTCTGTCGAGGCAGGCGGAGTCGTAACCAAAACCGGATCTTTACTAACGTTTGGCAATGCGCTAGCTGTTGAGGACGTTGTTAGTCACCAATCCATGTTCACATCAGGTACTTCTACCCATCTGTCTATCGATAGAGACAATCTCGCGTTTACCCTTGCGTTCCAACACGAAAGTCTTATCGTGGCGCGTAAGTACGTGGAATGGACCTGTATGCGGCGGGTGTAAAGGTCGTCAAGGAGTAAACGCACGCACCAAAACGTAAGAACAAGTTGACAGACGAGGGTCTACGTACGCTGGCGTCGTCTGTTCCCTTGGTGGGGTCGGTCGGAGTCGTCTCATGTACTGAGCCAACCGCTCGCCATAATCCACGAAGTTGATGGGTCCCGCTGCTCGTAGGGCAACCATCTCTCCGGATAAACTTAGGGAGCATCCATGGACTAAATGGGCGGGGGGTGGTATGCAGGTCGGTCCTTAGCGTGTTTCGGATACCTAACAAGACTAATGGCGGAACCTCGTGCCACAAAGAGTTGTTGCTAGCGGATAACAAACTTTTCAATTGCCGATGAAAACGTCCAACTAATCCGTTGGCTGCCGGGTGGTAATCTGTCGTGCGAATTCGACTACAGCCTAGTGTGCTGAGAAGTGACATAAAGGCTGAGTCAAAATAGGACCCGCGATTAGTGGTCACTACGGTGGGGTAACCCAACTTTCCAGGAATGCTCGTGCGACGGTTTCCGATGGGCAATTCGTAATTGGTATAGCTTTTGACGAACGTGTAGATCTACCTACACTTATCAGGATATACGTACACACACTTGAGGGTGGCAAAGGTCCGAATAGTTCGGCATTCACGTGGTAGAAACGCTCATCGGGGATTTCGAAACTTCCTACTTGGGTACACGTGTGACGGTGAAATTTGGACCGCTAGCATTGTATGCACGCTTTGGCCCATGCGCGGACGTCACGATTGACATTGCGCCAGACAAAGCGCTTAGTGCTCATTTTGATTGTTGAATGTATACCTGGGTGAGACATGTTGCGTAACGTGTCGAAAACTCGGCGGCGGAAAGCTGGTGGAATGACCGGGCAAAGGATGCCTTGTGAAGTGTCAGAAAGAATCATCCCTTCGGATGAATTCATGGGAACGCTCTCCAGTTTAAGGGAACAGAACTGACGAAGTTGTTCTATCTCCGGATCGTTGTCCGTTGCAGCTGCGGTTGCTGCCAGATCGACTGAGCTGTCTGCCGTGCTCGTTGTAGCATTGATGAGCGAGAGAACATCGGCGGTTGAGTTCGCAACACCTGAAATGTGACTGATATCGGTTGTAAACTGAGTGACATGATCCAGGTGTCAGGTCCTTCTAGGGGAGTGCCTGTCGGTTGTCGAGCGCAGGGCGTACGTTAGCGGCTTATGGTCAGTGGAGACGTTGAAATTTCTGCCTTCAAGGACATGCCAAAAATGGCGGATGCCGAGGTATACCGCCAACGGCTATTTTCCGAAAGCACCATACCACGACTCACTTGGTTGTAAACGTTTAGATAAAAAAACTAATGGACACCAGTCGTCGCCGAGTTGCTGCAAGACAGCTTCCACCGCCACGTCTGATGCATCCACAGTTAGCGCTAAAGGGACGGACGGGTGATGGTGTGACAAGGACGCTAAATTAACGATAACTGTTTTTAACTTAACGAAGGCTTTTCTTGCGGCCGATGTAAACGAAAGTGAGCGAACCTTGCCTCTGAGCAGGTCGGTGAGTGGTTGAACAACGCCTAAGTGGGTAGTATGCGTTCACACTAACAGCTGCTCCATCAAGTTCACATAATCTTTGATCAACGCAGGATTTTGCCGCATGTATTGACCTTACTGGCTGCTTCATCCTGCTCACCTAAGCTATGATCAACGCCTAGGAACATAGTATGCGTTCACACTAGTAGCTGCTCCGTCCAGTTCACCTAAGTTATAATCAACGTTGATAAGAAGAACACGGGGGAAATCAGAATGAACGTGTATTTAGACAATTGGGGATAAGTAATAAGGATCTTCAGCTCTGGCCAAAAATGAGATAACATACTGGCAGTCGTCAGTGAATTCTGCGGCCGTCGGAAACGTAAACCAACATTCATCGGAATCATAAGCCTATATGAAACGAAGATAGAACGGTTGTAGCCGAAATGTTAGAAGTGGGAATCAACGTTTTCTTCGGATAACTAACGAGCATCAAACTTGGTCATTATCCCTCAGAAAAGTGAGCATTGACTTACGTACACATGGCAAGCTACATTCAAGCATAGTCAGTAAGCAATAAACAAAACAATACGCATCTTGTTAATGATGGAGTGGGACGTGCTACCCATGTTTACACCATACTGTAGGTAGAAACGACCAGGTGATAACCTAGACACTTTTTCACCGGAAATGCTATAAGGGAACCGGACTGAACATATAATTCAGGTGAATAATTAAGCAACGACCGCGGCGGCATAGCTTTAATTAGGAAAAGCTGTGGTATTTCGTATACAATGCAATGCAACCACAACGCTGTCGAAAATTACAAACTCAATTGCATCTACAAAACCACGCGAAACTGAGTGTTTCTGCAAGATAGGAATGTATATTCCACCACGAAAATTCCGACGGAGGCATTCTCAGAACGTAAAATAGATTAAGAAAGCCAGTATAATACTTCCGTTGGAAAAAATGACGACACATTTTTCTCAACAAAAGTGCGAATATGAACAATTTTCAGGTATAGCTGATTTTTCTCATTGCAGCACAATTATTATACTCGATGAAATCTATATATTTGTCCCGCAATATGCATTTCAACATTTCATGAAAAACTTGAAAATCTTTTTCCGCGCCTGAATAGCCATTTTCAATTCGTTTCAGCCTTGGAGCACAATTCCGGTGAACTACACAGTTGCCGTTGTAAGTGTCCTAATCTTTCCAGCCGGGTGTGTTCTCCAATGTCATTCTTTCTGCAGGTCACATCGTACTTATTCCAGCATACATCCCAATTTCATGGAAAAGTTACCAACAGCGGTACCAACGAGTGGTAAGGCATGGCAAATATAACTGATAAAATACGACTTACCTTTCCAGTTTTTGTGCATTGTCCTACGTTCAAGTAGCATTATGGACGTTCTTCATGGTTTCTTTTATAAAAGCTTAGTATTCATGTTTCAACAACAGGTCGGAACTATAATCACGCTTTCCTGCTTAGGTACGTCCAAACTCAAATAAAAGCATGTATTTCCATGTCTGTGACATCGATTTTCTTTATATTTGTCTGGATAACGTAGAATGCGACCCTGTGTTATTTTTCCATTAATCCCTATGCCATTGAACTACCGCAAATTATTTGCTTACGTCTTCGGAAGATTGAAACAAAAAATACCCAGGAAACAGAATTCTCAGATTTTAGGATCTGCAGCATGTCACAAAATTTCAGCAACTGCAATAACTACAAAATATTTTTTAACTAAAAGATAACAGAGGTATTCATGGTCGACCGATTACACGCAGCGATAAACACCGTCCAGTCCCCGACGCACGTCGTGAATAAAATGTTGGAAGGTCTGGG